>JACXGM010012030.1:0-24394 GCA_016801145.1 Umbra pygmaea
TACCCCTGTAATTGGCACACACCCTCTGGTCCCCCTTTTTGAACAGGGGAACCACCACCCCAGTCTGCCACTCCTTTGGCACTGTCCCAGACTTCCATGCAATGTTGAAGAGGCGTGTCAACCAAGACAGCCCCTCCACACCCAGAGCTTTCAGCATTTCTGGACGGATCTCATCAATCCCTGGGGCTTTGTCACTGTGTTGTTTGACTACCTCAGTGACTTCCACCAGGGAAATTGACGACAATCCCCCATGATCCTCTAGAGGGCACAGAAGTAGAATTCAGGAGTTCCTCAAAGCGCTCCTTCCACCGCCCTGTTACCTCCTCAGTTGAGGTCAACAGAGTCCCAACCTTACTGTATACAGCTTGGATGGTTCCCCGCTTCCCCCTTTTGAGGTGGCGGACGGTTTTCCAGAAGCGCTTTGGTGCCGACCGAAAGTCCTTCTACATGTTTTCCCCGAACATTTCCCACATCCGCTGCTTTGCCTCTTTTACGGCAGAGGCTGCAGCCCTTCGGGCCCTTCATTACCCTGCAACTGCCTCTGGAGTCCTCTTCAGTCGGACGGCTTCCCTGACCACCGGTGTCCACCACGGTGTCCGTGGGTTACCGCCCCTTGAGGCGCCCAAGACCTTCAAGCAGTCGTACAGGCAAAAGTCAGCATTTTTCAAGAAGACCATGATTTTTATGCAGGACAATGCTCCATTGCATGCATCGAAGGTACTCCACTGCATGGCTAGCTCGTTAAGGCCTTAAAGATGAAAGAATAATTACATGGCCCCCTTCCTCACCTACCCTACACCCTATTGAGAACTTGTGATCCCTTCTTGAATGGTCGATCTACTGTGAAGAACAGTATACCTCTCTGAACACTGTCTGGGAGGATATGGATGCTGCTGCACAAAAAGTTGATCGTCAACAGGTCAAGAAACTGACTCCATGAATGTTCATTACAGTCGGAGGTATCGAGTCTTAAAGTTGGGTATTTCTTGCCGTCTCAATTTTCTTCTACAAACCTTACAGACAAACATTTCGGAAGTGAAAATGACAAAATAACATTTCTGCAATGAGGTCGGGTTTTATTGACCTATTTGTATGTCCCCCTAACATTGTCACACTGGTTCCCAAGACCTGGGGACATGCCAATATGGAAATTACAGCGTAAAGCCTCTTGCACACAGAGTCCGAAATTCGCATCCGAATTGTTCGCACATAAAAAAATGTAAATGACCTCACGCTATGTCAATCATGCATGCACACTGCCTCCGAAACTTTTGTCTGTAATAAAAACAATCGGATCAGGTTTGATTTTCTGCGTTTTTCGCATCCATAGCCAGCTTTTTGAGAGTTTTTTTGACAAATCAGAGCCACCATACAAGGGACCGACAAAATCCAGAATACACACACACGGCCAGCGGAAGCGCTGGGCAGTCAGCAGCTGTATAATAACAGGTTATATTTTGTAACCAATTTATCCATTAGCAATTGAATTGGCGGCTCAATCACAGTAAACACCTTAATCAATCCGAAATTTTGATCTAATTGAAAGGGGAGGTTTATTCCTTTTCTAATCCGATCGAGAAAACATGTGAACACTTGATCAAATTGAAAACCGACACTGAAAGGACTGCCAATGTGCAATGGCTTGTCTCCCCCCGGCCCCCCACACACACATTATTGAAACAAGCATACAATACAACACCATTATTTGTATGCTATAATAATATATGTATACTTTTATGTATCTGAGCACTGGGGACTCCTTAATAAGGAGGTGAAACTCGCCTTGCTCTCTCCGCAATCTCAGGATTGGATGGACCCAATATTTCCTCTTTCTTTTTCTTGTTTTAAAAAGAGAGAGGGCAACAAAATCCTCCTTACTTCTTGCTGAATCCATAGTATTTTTTCTATTAGCTTTTTTACGCAAATGTTTAATAAATATGCATCAGACTCACTGTGCTAGGTTTCTGTGCGTGACAAATTTTTTGGCTGACGATTACGAATAAACGCATACAAAATTTTCGGACTCTGTGTGCAAGAGGCTTAAGTTCATCATAATTTATTTTTGGTTTAAGGTATCAAAGAAGAAAACCATAAGACATCCCACACAATCACCCACCCTGTGACATATTATTTACTTGTCTTATTTGCAAATTTAAAAGTAATTTACAATAATTACTCTTTCATTGCTCTATAAGCAAGCTAGCTAAAAGGCAACGTCATTAACTAATGTTAGCTAACTTTTGGTCTAAACTACTTGATGTAAATAAACTCCACTGGCAGTGAGAGTGTAGGCTAAGTGAGACGGAAAATACATTATTGACGTCTCAAAAAAAACAATCATATCACAGTAGTCAAGGATGATTGGTTCTAAACAGTTCATCTTTGTTGTGATGATCATTATTCTATTGTATATCCCTCAATACCTAAACCTAGCTATAATTAGGTCATTCAAGAGAAGTGGTGCTGGCAGATCTGCAGAAGGTCAGTCAGGTGAGAAACAAGGATTTTGCCAGTTAAGACAGATACAACATTTGAATGTATTGATCACTCATTAAGCCTTGAGTTATTGTAAATTCGAGTTGAATAATAATAAACAAACAGGAATGATAGAAATAAGCTACAGGCTGACAGGGCTGAGGGAGCTGGCCTGATGGAAGTTAGTGATCTACTAGAAAGAAACTGGAAGTTCTTTAAGCTTTCAGTTAAAATTGGGCTGTTTTTGATGACATAGGCTTATCGTGTAAACTAAATTATTCAGGATTCATTCATTATTCTTCCCACAGAAATCAACTGATTGTTTTAGCAAGAATGTTTATTTTATCAAATGTTTGGACTTATCTTGAAGGGTCATGCAAAAGGAGAGGCTGAGTGAGAGTGAACAAAGTGTTATTACCTCTGAACCTGTCATTTTTCTTTTTTTGGGGGGGGGCAGGTCGGGGGCGACACTTAGAGATTTTGCCTAGGGCGCAAGATTGGCCAGAAACCCTACTGCTAAAACCCATAGAAAGTTCTTCACTCTGTCCAAGGGGTGGAGGTAGAATGCTCTGTAAAACCCACGGTGTGTAATGTGAGTGGTAGGTAAGACAATTAGGCTAACGAGCCAACCAACACCAGTGTATTGACATAGGACAGCCATTAGCTGGCCATCGCTTCGTCAAGAAAAAAACACTTTATTACAAAAAAGATTAGATTACTTAAAACCTGTGGCTTGTTAGCATGTCTACATTAGCAACAATAATTTTGTGGAAAGTGAATGTTAAAATTGTTTTTTTTATTTTGTAGATGGTCTTATTTGGAAGTTGGTGTTGAGATTTGAAGTGAGAGGAATTATCTGCCATGTTTTTTATTTTGTTTATCTCCTCAGGGGGCGTAGTGATTAGTGATACTTTTGATTACATACTACTGCACTGAATGATTAGGCAACATTCTACGTGCGGATATCAGGGAATCGTCATAGTCTTGGAATGCAATTTTAGCCAATCAAATTGCAGATATCGCCGAACCCCTTTTTTTCAAATTACATTTATATAATAGCCTCCAACTCTCTCTTCAGCAAAACAGATGTAGTCTATCACAGTGTCATCTGTTTTGTCAGCAACGCCCCATATAATACCCACCACTCTGACCTCTATGCACTAATTTGGCTAGCCTTCATTACACACTTCACACTAAACCCCCTGGTACCAGCTCATCTATAAGTCCTTGCAGGGTGAATCCCTGCTTTATCTCAGCTCATTTGTCACTATAGCAACACCCGCCTGTAGCCTGCGCTCCAGCAGATGTATATAATTAGATAACTCCAAAGGTAACACATCCTTTGGCCATAATTCCTTGAAGTTCGCTGCTGGCAATAACTGTAACAAACTGTAAAAAAAACTGAAACTGGAGGTTCCCGTCACAATCACTGACTTCAAGGAACATTTGTCAGAGCTGCTCTCAGACCACTGCACATGTTAATCACCCACCCACTTTTGCCACTTGTAAATGTATACCTGCCCTATTTTCTCTGTTTCACTCCTACGTATATGCACATTACCATCAAATCTTGCACATTAACACCAGTGTTACTGCTTCTTTGCTAAAACTCTGCCACCGCTGCATATTTATTGTCCTACCTCTCTGATCTGACCTCATTGTAGTTCATGTGAAAATGTATGTTGTCTTTTGCACAATTATGCTTGTCTTGGCCAGGATGCCATTGTGAATAAGAATCAGTCCTGAATCTACCCACCTGACTAAATAATAAAAAATTATAATATTAATGGAGAAAATAACTTGTACACATGGAACCTATAAGTAATGTTAATCAGATGTACAGCAGGCAGCATTTGGGTTTTTTCACTGCAATTGTTTATGGAACATCTATGTTTTTTAAAATATATTTATTAAATTTTGTCAGACCTCTCAAAATATATTATTTATCTCTTTATTTTTTGTGATTTCCCCCCATTTTTCTCCCCTTCCAATTTCCTCTAATCCGGCCTTGTCTGCAGCTCCGAAACTCCTCGGACTGGATCTGTGGGATGGCGAAGGGTGCACACATGGTTCAACAAACCACATGTCGCTCAGCCACCGATTATTTTTGCACTGTGAATCAAACATGGAAGTCTTTATTCGGATCATGCACGGGATGATTACATTCACCCACTATACTTCTGCGATTGAACCAACAGGCTACTGATTAGGACACAAGGAGTCACCGAAGAGCAAATTGGCCGCATAGATAATCTGATTTATCTAACCCAAATCCTGGGCAGAACTATGCCAATTAGCATTGCCTCGTGCAGGAAGCCCGGGGAAAGTCAAAGAACCCATAGTCAGGCTTGAACCCGTGACTATCATGACATATACTGCCATGCAATGCAGCGACTATGCCACGTGGATCCCCAAGATATTATTTACCTTATGAATACCACAAAACCTATGGACCTGTGATCAATAGGTTACACCAATAACTTATATCCTACAGTTTAATGTGATATATAGAGATAGCTAAGGTGCATAGGAGCTAGCCATATGAGGTTATACAATATACTATAATGTATATACACCACATTCCAAAGTATTATGCAAATTATATTTTACACCGATTTTCTTAAATAGTCGATGCAAATGACAGTCAGTATAATTTTCAAGTCACCAACCATTAGGGTATAAATTGAATTTCATTAAACAAACCACCCAATGAAAACAGTATTTTTTTCAAAAATAATAAACCAAAAATGCACTGTTCCAAATTTCTATGCACAACAGACTTTCAAAACATTTTATAGGTTGTAAAGAACTGAAAATGGTCAAATATTGAGTCTAAAGGGTACAGTTTAGATCTGTTGGGTGGCAGAATTATAGGCATTCTGAACGTCTGTTTATTGGCACAAATACACACATTCTGAATGCATGTTACTTAAATCCTTGCACACATTATGCATGTAAAAAAATGGAATACAACCATAATATGCATTCTCATTGCCTGTTAAGACACATTGGATATTTTGCTCTGACATTATACACGTTTTCAACGCGTGTTTATCGGAATAACCAGTGAAAATGTAACTTGAAAATGACATAAAAGTGTATGACTAATAACGGTAGTAGACAACACAGTCTATTTTTACCATAACCACTTGTATGTCTTTCCAACAAAACCACTTTATCCCAGTTTGCTTGTTTACAAAGCAGTGATAGGTATTGGGTAGACTGTGTTTGTCGACTCACACTAACGTGTAAACCACACAGCTGTGAGGCAGTTGTTTTCAGGTCAAGATATTCTACAGTCTGAACTGGCAAAACATCTGTTTATATTAAACAGTATATTTAGATCATTTGGTATATATCTGGAATCATAGTAAATCCAGATGGCAAGAACTTGCACTTGTAATAAAAACTATAATTAATGGGACTGTAGAAAGTGAATACTCTGCTCCATAGGTATTTTTGACAGTGTATTTTTTTCTGATTCTGTACTACAACATTTGATTTGAGGAACAGCAATCTTTGCCCCTCACAATTCACTTTCCATTCACAAAACGATCAAAAACACCAGAATACCCTGCAATGTATTCAAGAAGCATGTAAATACACACATTTGTAGTCCTTTGTGTAGCTAGCAATAAATGTGGGACAACATTTCTTTTAATATACAGTAAAGGAACCCTTTTACCATGGGGTTATATATATTTTATTTCTCCCTATCATTACATTGGCAAATGTAACTGCTTGAGCTCAGGCCCTGAAGCAAAGAGGTGCTTATATATGATACCAATTGAAAGAAAGTTTTTTGGAGATGTGGAATATATATAAGAAAATATAACACTGTCACAAAATAGGGATATCTACAGTATCTCCAGTTAATATAACATTTTGATATGGTCTGCCAAAATATTTTGAAGGTGTAATAGAAAACTTTCAAATTAGATTTTAAAATGCATTAAATATATTTTATTCACTCCCAAATTGCATACTTCTAAGCAGAGTGTCCTGTATATTCAAATGTGTGCCTATATTAAGAAACTTCCTTCTACTCTAATGGAAACTGCTTTGACATATCGCTCACCTTGGCAGTATGCCCTTTGCCTCTGATTGGCTATTTCTTGACCAATAAAAGGACTTAATAAAACAGGGCAGCACACCCAATTCATATAAATAGGGAGTCAGATGAATCCCAATCATCTAAAGGATCTTACAGCCACAATGATTCCCCTTGTATTTGCTCTGCTCATTGGAGCCGCTTGTGAGTGTGACGATTACAGTTGAACAACGTACACTGGCATGATATGAACCGACCAGCAAACCTTTAACATTTTAATAATCTCCACAGATTAGTTAACACATCCTAGAATGTGTCTTCTCTCTTTTTCTAGTTGCCACAGAGGACGACAAGATCGTCGGAGGGTATGAGTGTAAGCCCTACTCCCAGCCACACCAGGTGTCTCTGAACGTTGGGTACCACTTCTGTGGTGGCTCCCTGGTTAATGCAAACTGGGTTGTGTCTGCTGCTCACTGCTACCAGTCGTACGTAGCCTGCCAACTACCAACAATATATTGTCTCAGATACTGCATACGGAATTAACTCCAATTTCCTGCAAATTCTAATTGAACTCCACATTCAAAGGTTCTGTGAAAATAACAACCTAACCAAAACAACAAATCTTACCCTCTTCTTTTCATGTAGCCGTATAGAGGTGCGTCTGGGTGAGCACCATATCCACGTGTCTGAGGGTACCGAGCAGTTCATCTCTTCTTCCAGTGTAATCCGTCATCCCAAATACAGCTACTACGATCTTGACAATGACATCATGCTGATCAAGCTGAGCCAGCCTGCCACCATCAACGATTATTTGAAACCTGTTGCTCTGCCCAGCAGCTGTCCTCCAGCTGGCACAGAGTGTATCGTCTCTGGATGGGGCAACACTATGAGCTCTAGTGAGTACAGCACCTTGGTCAAACAAGTTGAAACCTGTTAGTGTTCACGTAGTGTGTACAGTGTGTTAGCAGGCATAGATAAAAACGATTAAAATCACAGTGTGATCATATTTAAATACATCTCTTCCCTTCATCTACTTTCTTCTCTTCATCCTTCCCCCTCTCATACTTATTACAGCTGCCAATGGTGACAAGCTACAGTGCCTGCAACTCCCCATTTTGTCCTCTCAGGACTGTGAAAACTCCTACCCTGGAATGATCACCAACTCCATGTTCTGTGCTGGATTCATGGAGGGAGGCAAGGACTCTTGCCAGGTACTTATCACTGACATTAATGGTATTTTAACAGTTATCACATTTTTATATTTCCATTTTAGTAAAATAACAGATGCTCATCTCCATAGCACTTTCCAGAAGAAATGACTGTCTTGTTCAGGAACAGAACAACATATTTGGGTTACTGATCATGTTCTGGACTCTCTATGTCTCTCTCTATGTCTCTCTCTATGTCTCTCTCTATGTCTCTCTCTATGTCTCTCTCTATGTCTCTCTCTATGTCTCTCTCTATGTCTCTCTCTATGTCTCTCTCTCGGTCTCGCTCTATGTCTCACTATGTCTCTCTCTATGTATCTATGTCTCTCTCTATGTCTCTCTCTATGTCTCTCTCTATGTCTCTCTATGTCTCTCTATGTCTCTCTCTATGTATCTATGTCTCTCTCTATGTCTCTTTCTGTCTCTCTCTATGTCTCTCTCTATGTCTCTCTCTATGTCTCGCTCTATGTCTCTCTCTATGTATCTATGTCTCTCTCTCGGTCTCTCTCTATGTCTCTCTCTATGTCTCTCTCTCGGTCTCGCACTATGTCTCTCTCTATGTATCTATGTCTCTCTCTATGTATCTATGTCTCTCTCTATGTATCTATGTCTCTCTCTATGTCTCTTTCTGTCTCTCTCTATGTCTCGCTCTCTCTGTCAGGGTGACTCTGGTGGCCCTGTGGTGTGCAATAATCAGCTCCAAGGCATTGTGTCCTGGGGTTACGGCTGTGCCGAGAAGAATCATCCTGGTGTCTACACCAAGGTGAGACTAGGTTTTTCTGTATTGAATACATCAACAGACATGTTAATACCATTATATCACAGTGGAATTATTTGGATTCCAGAAGGAAAAAACAAACAAAAAACTGTTAAAGTCTATAAATGTAGACTGATGTTTCTACTATAGATTTTTAATTCCAGTGAATGTCTTGTTTGTTCTCTTTTGCCTACACTAGGTTTGCATTTTTAATGACTGGCTGAGCGACACCATGGCCACCTACTAGCTTTGGTCCTCTAAAATGGTTGCATAACTACAATACATCAACCTGTGCAGTTGAACATCCACCTTATGTACTGGAGATTAAATAATAATGACAAATAAAATATTTAACATCAATTCAGTGTACTGACTGCAGTATAAAGCACACATTCATGAACTTAATGAAATCCCTGATTCTGTATGGCATTGATGGAGTGTTTACAAAGTACAAGATTCTTTATGGCGTCCATGGAGTCCTAATTACATTCACGATTCTGTAAAGATCCATAGAGTGTTTATTACATACACGATTCTTTATGGCATCACTGGAGTCTTCCTGTAATTAAATACATGATTGTGTATGGCATCCAAACACTATAACTAGTTTAAATTCATACAGAATGGGCTATTTTCTGTCAATGATAATTTTTTATTTCACATCACGTTCATTCAAGTACACTGTATACATACATAAACAATACATGCTAGCTCATGCTAACCGGCACCTTACCTCAGCTAGTGCTAGACTCTTCAGGATCCTGTAGAATGTTTCCATACACATCGTTCAACGTGAAACTCTAACAAAAATATATATAATCATCTTTTTGGCTAAAGATGGTTTAAAGCTAAAATGTAGCCCTGCATTTACAAACATTTTCTGTCCCATTGCTTGGTAGTATCCACAAATACCACCAGTGAGAGTTCCCCTTGGGCTCAATAATAGCTGGGTCATTTCACAAATAGAGCTGAAATTGGGTTTGAAACCTTTTTTTTCTGAACTAATTTTTTGTATTTTTCAACAAGGCATATAAGAGAAGATGTTTGACCTTAAGAAAATGTTATTTTCCCACCTCAGGTTGTTAATTTGAATATTCAATTGAAATATTCAATACAAAAAGTAACAGGGTTGCACATGGCTGCAAGTAACAGGGTTGCAGATTTAGCCTAAAGGAAGCTATTACTCAGGAGGGGTTAGCTAGATCGGGAGCAAATGTTGCATGCTAGCTATTGACAAGCATACATCTTACATAAATTAAAGTAAAACTATATTGATATAGATTTTCTAACAAAAATATTGGTAAAAGGGTTGCATCCTTGAGGTTGACGAAAGCAGCTAAATCTAACATTTCTGTGAAAACAGAGAAAATGAAATTTGGGTACTTACCAAAACCATTACTTTTAAAGGGATACAGACAATGTGTTCATGTTTATTGTTTTAAAAATATATACATACAAGTTTATTTGAGGTCACAATATAATTAAGTTCACTCTTCACATTTTATGTGGAAATTTTTACTATTTTTCTATAAATCACTTTTAAAAAACATAATGGGACATAAATGCCACTCTATTTGTGGAAAGGCCCAGCTTTACACAGGTGGCCACTTCCAAAGCAGTTTTTGCAGCAGCTTTATTTACCCTATATAGCTCCTACCATTGCCATATTTCTTCATTAGCCTACTGTATTCTGGCTCAAACATGTATGGTTGTATATTACCATTCAATAACACTTAATCAAAGTTGAAATCGTCTACTTTGGGTATTTCGTCACTTGCACTAGCCATTTTAGAAAGAAATCCCTTTCTAACTCTCCTCATTTACGTATTTAACGTAAAGAAGCAAGCAGTGTTGGGCAGTAGTAGCGCCGTTACTAGTATAACTAGTTTAACTACATAACGTTGCTGTTTTCTGAACCAAATAGCTTTACAATAGTGAAGCTCTTTTATTGATCAAGTATTGAGGTAGCGTCCACACAAGCTACATTTTCCCAAGCATTTCTAAAGCTCAAGTCTGAAATACAACCGCTAAGGATCAGTAAGTGACGCCACTGCCAAACAATGACTTGTACTCTGTAGCCGACTAGATGTGTGAATATTTTCAGTGAACTGGGCGTACTGAATCACTGCTCGAAAAGATTTGTGGTGGATGTTACTTTGTAATAAATGTAACTGCTTTTCTCAGATTACAAACTTTTGTGTGTTTTCAGGAGCAAAATATCTGATGACAATTTATACGAAAGTGTCACCACAGAAGGTAATGAGTATAATAAGTGCACACCTTCAGAGAATTCCATGAAAGCAAACGAGCACCTGGATATTTTGAGAATGTGACTTTAAACATTGCTGTGACAGGGGAGAGTGGGGCAGGAAAGTCCACCTTTGTTAATGCTTTACTTGGTCTCAGAGATGGAGATGAGGGAGCAGCAGAAGCTGGAGTAGCAGAGACCACCATACGGCCCATCAGATACAGCATCACACAATACCTTATGTCAACATCTGAGACCCCAAACTTTAAGACACGTTACAAACCTATGACTTCTTCATTATTATCGGTACGGTAAGATAATACGGTAAGATAACCATTGGTGGTGGATGTTGTGGGCTCTCCCCCTTACTGTGTAGAGCGCTTTGGGTCCCTTGGAAGAAAAGCGCTATATAAGTTGAATGCATTATTATTAAGATTAAAAGAAAACAACATTATGTTGGGCAAAGAGATACAGAAGAACTTTTACTTTATATGGTGAAAGATTGACAATGATATCTGGGCGGAGGCATGGAAGAAGACCTACAAAGAAGAGGATTTTCTTTCCAAGATTAAACAGGACTGTGTGGAGAACATGAAGATGATAGGGAATCCCAAAGTCTTTCTCATCTCTACATTCGAGCTGGGGAAGTTTGTTTTCCAACATCTTATTGACTCCCTGGAGGAAAACCTGTCAGAACACAAGAGGGCGGCCTTCATCTACTCCCTGCCGATATGTTCCACAGCGGTGATCGAGAAAAAACACAGTATATTTTCAAAACTGCCTTTGCTGGCTGCAGCAGCCTCCAGCACAGCAGCTGTGCCCCTCCGTGGGTTCTCAGTGGGCTGTGAGATTGGTATTAAGCAGGCAGTCCTGCACAAGGCCTTCATATCATTTGGACTGGATGCGCAAACCCTCCAGAGACTCACAGAACATATCAATAAGCCAGTGAGTGATCTGACCCTTGCTTTGCTGGGGGAGTCGATGAGAAAGTAGTGGCTAAAATGATGCAAACAACTGGCATGGTGGCAGCCAAGTTTTGTTGACTACTTTTGTTTTATGTTTTGGAACAATGGGTATTGCCCTTGCAACAACACTTCACCTTCTGCACGAAGGAATTAAACAGATGGTGAAAGGAGGCTTATAATAGGATGAGTTCAAATTGAAACACATTGTTTTATATAATAATTAATTGAGAAACCCAAAGTTTGAGTTTGTTAAACTGAGGTCACCTTACTCTTTAAACTGTGTGTATTGTTAACTATTTGGTGGATGTGTGGGAAATGTAGCGTACATATTTTATATTATGTGGTTTAATATTTTTTGACTAAACTGTTGTCTAAGCAGTGTTTTTACTGACAAAAAGTATTGCAATAAAGTAAAATATGAATTGAAATCAGGAGTCAATGATCTAATTTTATTAACAAGATGTCCCTTTGTCTCTTTGCATTAATAAACACCTTAACAAAAATTGTTATGCAGGCTAGTAGCTGGTAATGATATCGTCGATCCATGGCAACAAGGAGCAGACCTTGGTGTAGACACCAGGATAGTTGGGCTGGGCACAGCCATAACCCCAGGACACAATGCCATGAAGCTCACCGTTACAAACCAGTGGGCCACCAGAGTCACCCTGAAAGAGTGACAGAAGGATACAGAGACATGATGCTTACATATATGGATTAACAAACAAAAAATATACATTTGCACTACGGGCTCAATGGGCTATTCGCCTTACCTGGCATGAGTCCTTGCCTCCCTCCAAGTATCCAGCACACACCATCGTTTCAGTGATCTGACCAGGGTAGGACGTCTCACAGTCCGTGTTAGACAGAATGGGTATGTCCAAACACTGCAAGTTAAATGGATTGAACACTGACAGGGAGATAGAAGAAAAAAAAGAAATGGATAGATAAATAGATAGATATGGATGGTTGGATAGATGATTAATATATAATAGGACAGACAGACAGACAGACAGACAGACAGACAGACAGACAGACAGACAGACAGACAGACAGACAGACAGACAGACAGACAGACAGACAGACAGACAGACAGACAGACAGACAGACAGACAGACAGACAGACAGACAGACAGACAATATAGATAGATAGATGATAGAGTACACATGTTATTATCATATCATCCCATCCCATTATCTCCATTCTCCACACATACCAGAGTCAGAGTAGATGTTCCCCCATCCAGACACCACACACATGTCCCCGGCATTGGGGCAGGCTGTAGGCAGGGCGACAGGCTTGACAAACTCGTTGACAGTCACAGGGTGGGCCAGCTTCAATAACATGATGTCGTGGTCTAAGGTTTGGTAGTTGTAGCTCTGGTGCCAATAGATGGCATCGACAGACATGTATTGCTCGGTGCCCTCATGCTGCCAGATGTGATGGTCCCCCAGGATGGCTAGCTGACTCCAAGGACTGGAGGAAGAAAGATAAGGAGGCCATTTTATGAGAAGATTAAGGACAGGGAAGATACAGATGAGGGTGAAGAAGTGAAGAGAGCATGACGAAGAAGACAAAAATGATGGAAGATGAAGAACTGTGGTAATGTTAACTTTAAGGCCTAAAGAAGGTCAATATATGTAAAGGTGGTTGACTGGGACATTGCAGTACTGACTTAATCCAGCAGTGGGCAGCAGAGATGATCCACTGGTCATTGATTAGTGAGCCACCACAGAAGTGGTATCCGATGTTAAGAGAGGCCTGCCAGGGCTGGGAGTGAGCCCTACACTCATAACCCCCCACAATCCTGTCATCAACAGGAGTCGCCGCTGAGAAAGTAAAAAGAGAGGTAGAGAGATGGAGAAACAAATGCAGACATAAGAGAGGCACAAGGAGGGCAAAGCAGCACTAGTGTTTATGTGGTGTGTATAGTATTAACGTGGTGTGTATAGTATTTGTCTGGATGTGTGTGATTGTGTCTATTACCTGTAGCCCCCAGGAGTGTGAGTACAATCAGGCCAATCATTATTGCTGTGACACGTCTTCTTTTACCCAGACTGGACATTTACACAACGATATACTGGACACATTTATACTTTTATCTCACCTGCTATCCCTTGTCCTGCCCCTCCAAGTCCCTCCTGCCTAATGCCCCACCCCATATTCTCCTGCACTTTTCTGCTTTTTGCTATAACAACGCCCCTTCCATTCTGCCAGATACTCAAAACAAGTCTACTGTATATCCAGGAGTTCAATTAGGTTCAGTAATGTCAGGCCCCAGAATCCTATGAATCAAGTAGAGAATGATGTGGATATGAAATGGGACAACCTTTTTGTATGTGATTTTATGATCAATTATATATAGAAAATTTGTCAGCGTAAATCTCTAGCAATGAACGGTTTTTGAGGGACATTGAAGTCATCATCCACACTAGCAAGAAATAGGATCACACTTAAGAGTTTTTTTAGTTTTTTGTCTGGCTAATAATTACCCCGATGTGATCATTGTGATTTGTTATTCAAGTAACAGGTGTAGCAATCCCAACCTTGGATCTTTGGGACAGAATGTGTGTAGTGTTGAAACAGTTGTGTTATTGGACAGATTTCCAAATTGATAGGTTGTTTGGATGGTTGATAGATTTGTCAGATGGACCATGCTAATGTGCACACCAGTATTGTTTAAAAAATGTTGAGTTGATGCATAAACACTATATTCTATTCAGGAAAACCTTTAAAAAAAATCCAAGTGTTCAGAAACCTACATAAGATGCCTGGAATATGCTGATTCTTAGAATGGCATACCATCTTATCGGGATTACTTGATTTTACACAAAAAGAATGTGAGAGATATCTAAACTTAGATTTAAAACATTATATATACAGTATATTGTACACACATGCACAGTTTCCCATCTAACTGATAAACCTTGAAGAGCTTAGTTGGAGTAAGCTGTTTACAGTACATGTTGACAGTACAGTGTTGTATCCATTATAGGTATCCTTGTATCCATAAAATAATATATTCCATAAGCTCATTGGTATAAAGAAATCCAGTTTGACAGTAGCATAATTTATTTAACAGATACTAATGCATTGCAACAACATTTAACATCTTTATTATTGTCCTAATGGTGGAGATGTTCCCTAATAACTAAGATGAACTGATAATAGAAAAATCAATTGAAAAATATTTCTGTATTAGATTTAGTTCATAAGAATATCTAGTCTGACGTTTTGATATCTGGTCATTGAGACCTCTGTCAACGCTCTATAGATGAATAAACATGTTGTGGCAACCAGTTCTGACAGCTCATATGAAACTGAAAACTGAAAAACTAGGTTAGCATGGAGAACTATTAAGAACATATAAAAAGATGGATGATTTCCAGAGTATTTTGGCAAAATGTATTTGAAGGGAAAAGGTGTAGCTAAAATGTTGGAAGGAAAAAATGATAAATGTGTGTCATTCACACTTTGCCAGCTACGAGTTAATTATCATCTGAGCGAATGGTGCTGTGTGTGTTGGGGAGTGGGGTGATAGGAAGACAGGCAGGGGAGAGAACAGGTGAGAGAACAGGTGAGAGTAAGGCAGTGCAGGCGTGCTGCAAGGTTCGGGAATGCTGGAGAGAGAGTGAAGTCAGGATAAACTGACACGTGTGTGGGCTGAGGAGGGAAGAGGGAGTAGGAGGAGTAGGGCAGGGCAGACAGGTGAAGTCAGTAGGGAGGTCAGTAGGTAGAGTATAAATTAAGGCCATGTGCGTGTCCTATGCTCAGCCAGTGTTCACTTTACAGACTGACACCATGAGAATCCTAGCTCTGTTATTGCTGGTTGGAGCTGCTGGTAAATAAACATGCACACACCACACAGGACTTTACTCATGAACTGATAAATGCTAGAGTGTTTCTTCTTTTTTTCTTCCACTTTGTATGTGGTGCCTCTTTGTGTGTGTTTCAGCGGCAGTGCCCCGTGAGAATGGTAAGATCATTGGGGGCCATGAGTGTGAACCTCACTCCAGACCCTGGATGGCCTCCCTCAACTATGGATACCACTTCTGTGGAGGTGTTCTCATCAACAAGCAATGGGTGCTCTCTGTCGCCCACTGCTGGTACAAGTGAGTAGAACTGGATAGAGGTGAAGGAGAGGGCTAAAATGGATGAGATGGAAGGACAGTATTTGTTTTTCTGCAGTTTCACAGATTTGATCTTTGCTAAATGTGATATGTAATTATTATGTATTTTTAATTGTATCGCCCTGTCCTCCCCTTCTTCTCTGCTCCCCTTCCGGCTCTTTCTCCTCTCTTAGCCCCTATTCTATGCAGATCATGCTTGGAGACCACAACCTGCGTGTGTTTGAGGGAACAGAGCAGCTCATGAAAACTGATAACATCATCTGGCATTCCAGGTAAGCTGTACACCACACTTTAACCATTTGAAGCAGTGGCGGCGCCAGAGTATTTTTTTGGGCTAAACTAAAGTGTGGCTAAACCACACAGTGGTGGGGCTCAAATCAACTTCAAAATGTAAATGTGAATACATACACAAAAGAATAGAATAGAGCATAACACCCTTCCCAGTAGCTAGAAATACCCCTCTGGACTGACTCTTTTTTCACATGCAATTTGAATCAAGAGCAACAGACATGGACACTCACTACTACTGAGTTTAGGCAATAGCCTTTTTGCGCTATTTCAACTTTGTTCGTTCACTTTGTATAGCAAACCTGTCCACTACACACCCAATAAGGGTGGGCAGATTGATTCAAAATATAGATACAATTTTTTGTTTTGGAAAATTGATTAGTTAATCGGATCAGATACCAGTTCCAGTTTCTCACTTCTATGTTTTAGCATACCCATTTCATCAAAGAATAGAACCACAAGTGCAATGTTCCGTTGTTGTGAACACACACTCACACACACACACACACACACACACACACACACACACACACACACACACACACACAGAAAAACTAAGAGATTGACGGAGAGAGAGAGCGAGAGAGCAAGCTACGGTTGTTAACGGAGCACAACAGTTGACACCGAAGCCACAAAAAATGCAACTACCGGTAAGTCAGCTATGATATTCCATGGTGGGGCTAATGTGGGGCTAACACGATTCTTTGTGGGGCTGTAGCCCAACCAAGCCATACCCTGCCGCCGTCCCTGATCTGAAGGGAAACCAGTTAAGACAACTTTGCATAAGACGATTTGGAGTCAGTCCATTAGAAAACACACATCTCTCATCTCTGTAGCTATAACTACCAGACGCTGGACTACGACATAATGTTGATCAAGTTGTTCCATCCTGTGGAGATCAATGATTATGTGAAGCCCCTCCCCCTGCCCACTGGCTGCCCCACCGCTGGAACCCCCTGCTCAGTCTCTGGCTGGGGCAACACTGCCACCGGAGATGAGGGTGATTTTACATTTGCAAAACTATACCCAGAGAAATAAGAAAAACTTAAGACACACTATACACTTTACCCTCAATGTAATGGCACTTATTCTAACAATTTGCATCTTAATGAAGAGAAATAATCTTGAATTACTGCACCCCTGTCTTTTTCTCAATGCTCAGTGAACCTGCCCACCCATTTGCAGTGCCTGGACGTGCCCATACTCGATAATGCGCAGTGTGACAACGCCTACCCTGGCTTGGTCACCAGCAGGATGGTGTGTGCCGGATACATGGATGGAGGCAGAGACGTATGCAACGTACGTACAATATATCGTCTCACATTTTTGGATGAGCCCTTTTGGTAATAAAGTTGTGCAGTCATCAAAACACAGGCGTACACAGCAGCATCACTGGGAATCTATATGTCCTCTCCCTCAGGGGGATTCTGGCAGTGCCCTGGAGTGTTCGGGGGAGCTCCATGGCCTGGTGTCCTGGGGACGTGGCTGTGCCTTGCCAGGATACCCTGGAGTCTACGTCAAAGTGTGCGAGTACCTCACCTGGATTGATGAGAACATAAAGGCCAACATGTAACACTGATGTATTGTTCGCTTCCTGTTTCTCCTCCTTGTTGAACATTAAAGTGGTTTCAACACAGACCACAAGCATGTAGAACACAATAAAATGTCAAGTTACTTCAGTGTTGTGTCGAATTGGAGTTAGTGTACATCCCAATTGTGCTTTATATACACATTTAATTTAATTTTTTCATTTAGCCAGGTAAGTAAATTAAGAACCCATTTTTATTTATTACAAACTGGGGCCCATATATATTAACAACCTGTTATCGCTGGCCCAACATTGTTGGCAAACCCCTCCCCCAACTTACAGTACTGTTCCCAGTTCATTGCCCAATCAAAACAGACTCTCAGCGGAATCCCTATTGGCTAGTTGTTAACAGTGTGTCGTCCACCAAACACAGAATCAGTTGAGTTAGCGAATGGAGGTCAACCGGAGGCTAAGCGAGTGCAAGCCTTAAAATTGTTGTATTGTGAACTTGCCTTAATGAGGTGGGCAGCCATCTCCTGCGAGTCATTCATTCTGATGTTCGCTCTGCACAGTCATATAATGGCCAAGGAATATAAGGCCAAATTTAAGGACGGTTCTACGGTTCAAACACTGTTCCATCATGATGTTCCATTTCTCCAGAATGATAATGCCCCAATACTAAATTATTTCAAGAATGGTTTCATGAATCCCTGGATGACTTCAAACGCCTTCCATGGCCTTACCCACATGCCACATCTAAACATCATTGAATCTTTATGGGAAGACTTCTACCTACTGTATCCCACATAGAACTAGAGGCTGTTCTTCTTGATGAAGTGTCTAATATCCAACTACACACAATAAGGGACTTGACGGCATTCCAAAAAGGATTGGAGCTTTCAAAACGTGGTCATACTCCGTATTGTGTCCTTGCCAGCAAACACATTACTTAACAATGACCATCCGTGCTGTAATGGATTGGTAATGTAATGACCTGCTCACAAAGTTGTAGCAATGTCATTTAATGACATACAGACAATGTAACTGCTTAATCTACTGTACATATCAGTTATGTAACGATTTTACCTAAATACTGGTTTCATTCTGGTTATGTTGGGAAAATTACGTATCTACTATGTACTAGTGAAAGACTTATTTTGTTTGTTACAACGTGACTTGCTTTCATTGTGTTTTCATCGTAAATACATTGTGAGAATTCTTTTTGTATGTGACGTATTTGTGATTTGTAATACTATTGGGTATATAGGTTTCGTGTTAGGTTATTCTGACACATGAACCAATCTGACTTTGTAGTTACATTGAAATGACAACAAGAGCTAGTCACATTGAAACAAATCAATTAAATATTTCATTTTTATGATGTAGATACCTAACTAACATAGGTAATCATTACTTACTGTAAAAAAATGTTGTCACAACGTACTTACAATGAAATGACAATGTAAGCAATTTACTTTGTGACAACCAAAATAAGTCTTTAAATTGTACGTGTTACATACAAATCTATCTTACTCAACAGAAATGAAACCAGCACTGACATGTGTTATCACTATATTCTGACATCCTTATGGGTTTACTGGGATGTGGTCATAAATTATTGTATCCTTTATTTTGTCCACACCTACTATACTGTTTTAGAACAGCCAGGAAAATACATGTGTTTTGATAGAAATGTATCCTTTCATTCACCAAGGTGAAATTGATAAGAAATTAAAGTCAAAACATGATTAATTATGGATCAGCTAAAGAATTCATGAATAAGACGTTGAATTAATGTCTTCTAAAATTTTGACTTTGACTTTACAGTACAGTGTATGTGAATATTTAATTATAAACCAGTAATTTCCAACAGTAATAAACATTTAAAAAGTTGGTAATTTCTCGGATGTGGAATTGATTTCCACCTGTAATGAATAGGCTCCAAGGGGTACAATATAAGGTGGTTTAATGGGGATTTAGAGACGTAAGACACAGACCAGATCCTATAACCAGGCAGCAGGACACAGGCAAGAGCTTATCGTAGTCAGGTAGCGGAGGTCATACACAGAAGTCCAACAACCAGGCAGCAGGACACAGGCAAGATCCGGAGGGTAAATCGAGGGCACAGGCAAGCAAGGTCAAACACAAGTAGTCCAGGCAATGGTCCAAACGGCAGGCAAACTCAAGAGGAGGATAACAAAGCAGGGGTCAGTACACGGAATATCGATCAATAACTTACTGGGAATATGCTCAGTAGATTCACTATCGGAACCAATACCTCACAAAGAGTAACAGTATGTGTATGGCTTATATACTATGTGTCAATGAGCTGAAGGTGTCAGTATTCAGGTGATTGCGATCTGTGGGATGTGCTGTGTTCATGTGTGCTGGGAAGTGGAGTATACTTATTCTGCTAAATGTGGTCTGTGCTGTGTACTATGGTTGTGTGCTGTGGGAAGAGACGCGATACCATCCTCAGGATGAGAGGTGTCTTGACCCAATACAGGAACCCTTACACCACCTTAGTGAATATCTATCAAAAACATGAAACATGTCTAAAATATTTGACCAGTTGTGTATTTATTACCGTAATAACTATGTATTAAAATACAGCTCTGGAAAATCATAAAGGGACCAGTACACATTTTCCTTAAATCAACGCCATTGAAGACCTCTGGAATGTGATCAAGAGGAAGATGGATGGTCACAAGCCAGCAAACAAAGTCAAACTACTTGCATTTTTGCACCAGGAGTGGTATAAAGTTATCCAACATCAATGTGAAAGACTAGTCAAGAGCATGCCAAGATGCATGAAAGCCAAATATAATTATTATACAATTATTATTGTTCCGCCAAATTTTGATTTCTGAACTCTTCCTAAGTTAACACATTACTGTTGTGTTGTTTCTAAAATGAATATGAACTTATTTTCTTTGCATTAATCGAGGTCTGACAACATTGCATCTTTTTTTGTTAATTTGACCAGTTGTCATATTCTGCAAATAAATGTTCTAAAAGACATATATTTTTATTTAAAATTTTGGAGAAATGTTATCAATAGTGGAATAATCCCAAACACATACCTATCAATAGTAAAACCAGAGAAAGTTTGTTTTGCAGTGCTCTCTTTCCAGAGCTGTATAATTTCTAATTTATTTTCCATGTTTGGCTTCTCAACTTCCTCCACTGGAATCTATTGATTAATCACTTGTGATTACAGCTGTACCTTTAAATATGCCCACCTGTGTGGAGCCTTTTGTTTGCCCTTGAATTACACAGTATGCGCACTGAAGACGGGCATGTACCCAAAACTGTGCAACAATGAAACAGTAACTAATCAACTGGAGTGCTGGCCTATCAATTTTTTTCCTTGTTACACTATACACAATAATTAATAATTTTCTACATTTTAGTCATTTTAAATAAAAGTATTTTCAAGCAAGTTTTATATGTTTTTCTGTCTCCACAAATACCAGAGTATTTTCAAATATCAACAGCAGCGGCAAAGATTCTTTAACAGGGTTTGTATACTGTATAAAGTTTTGGTGAATGAACTCAAAGAGGAAAAGAGGGCTAATGATGGTTGACTGTGACCTAGCAATACTCCAGAAAATCCAGCAGTGGCCGACCAGAAATTACTTACTCTTAATTGCAGAATTAGCTGCCACAGAAGTGGTAGCTGACATTAAGATCCCTGCCAGGTATTACATTTACCCCGACAATCCTGTTTGATTCCCACTGAGAAAGAGATGACAGGCGTATAGAAAAACGTAAACAAGAGACAGAGAGAAGCAGCAATACACAAAGTGGACAAAAGGAGCAGCGATGACATGCCATTCTAGACATGGCTGCTTTTAAACCAATATCTCAGCTGCTATGTATGCTCCAAACCTTGAGTCCCATCCTACATTTTCTTGCCCTTTTGTCAGTTCACTTACCATAACTCCCTGCTTCAAACACAATGAGACCTTGTGTATAATCCATCCCTCATTAATATATCATAGTTTCTGGGACATTTTGTCATAAGTCCCAGATGCAGCCGTCCCAGCCTTGGAGAACGTAGTGTTGAAACAGTTGTGCTGTTGGCAAGATTTTGATATTGGCAGGTTCATCTACCAAGTTTAGGATTACTATCATGGTATCATGTACATCAATACCACAATAATACTCAGTATACTCAGATATTCTGTTTTCGAGTTCATGCTATTTAAAACTATGTACCATTTAGAGAAATCAGGTTTTGTATCCCATTTTTACCATTATTTCTATTTGTAATGTGTCCAGACTTAATGTATATCATGGTATTTTGTAATTGTTTTTTTCTGTAGTTTAATAATATTTTATTTGTAGGTTGTAGTAGAATAATTAATTTTCCAATGCAACAATGCAACAATAATATAAATTTCACCAGTTTTAAGATAAGTACATTAAATGATAAAAACATGCTTCTGGTAAGTGATTAGTGCATAATTCTGCTGGAAATAATAAATAGTTAGGCTCCAGCTGGGACCTGATTTAATGTAAACAATAGCCTGAAATTGTACATTTTACTAAGGCAGTTTAACATCCCTACAAATGTCAAATTGTTCCATTCAAACAGCATGATGTATCTCCTTCCATCAGGTCCTGAGCTTCAACACTGCAGTTTTGTGATTGATATTTTGTATGAGTAAAGCCCCAAACTGTAAAGTAGAGCCCTATACTTAGGACTCTAGCACCTCTTTATAGAGAATGTGATTAGTAACAAACAAAGTTGTGTAGATGCAACGTTGTAAAGCAAAGCTGTTACTGCCCTATGTGACTAAATTAGTATGAATAATATTGCAAATGATGTGTATGTGCCTGTGTACCACCCGGCAAAGGGTTTGTGTCTTACTCACTTAGCCAGCTACAAGTTAATCATCAGCTGACCTTATGTTGCTAGTGTTTGTGCATGTGTGTGTGCATGTGTGTTTGTGTGCGTGTGTTTGTGTGTGTGCATGTGTGTTTGTGTGTGTGTGTGCATGTGTGTTGGTGTGCATGTGCGTGTGTGTGTGTACATGTGTGTATTTGTGCATGTGTCGGCACAAGGGAAGGGCCAAGGGGTTGTTAGGGGTAGAGAAGGGTAGATAAGGAGTTGTCAGTGGGTTTGCGGGGTGGGAGGTAAGTAGAGTATAAATAAATGTGTCTTTTGATCAGCCAGCATTCACCAGACACTGTACAGCATGAGGCGGATTGTCCTATTACTGCTGTTTGGAACTGCTGGTAATTAAACACACACAACAGTACTCACACCCTACCAATGTACATTTAATCAATTTATAGTATATAAATAAGCCTAAGCTAATTGAGAGTGTAACATGCATCACGTTCTGTGTGTTTCAGCGGCAGTGCCCCGTGAGAATGGTAAGATCATTGGGGGCCATGAGTGTGAACCTCACTCCAGACCCTGGATGGCCTCCCTTAACTCTGGATACCACTTTTGCGGAGCTGTGCTAATCAACGAGCAATGGGTGCTCTCTGTCGCAAACTGCTGGTACAAGTGAGTAGAACTGTCTTGAAGTAGAGGAGAGGGCTAAAATGGATGAGATGGAGGGCAATGTTGTGTTTTTCTTCACTGAGTCTAACAGTTTCATTAGAATTCCCCAACCTTCTCTTTGTTCCTCCCACTCCGTCACTCCATTCAGCCCAAATTTTATGCAGATCATGCTTGGAGACCACAACCTGCGTGCGTTTGAGGGAACGGAGCAGCTGATGAAAACGACAAACATTATCCGGCATCCCAGGCAAGCTGCACACCACACAGTAAGGATGATACAGTCAACTGTACAGAGGACCAATGGCTCCAAGATCCATATGACACGTTTAAATGAACTTGGCCTATCTCTCCTGTCTGTAGCTACGACGACCAGACGCTGGACTATGACATAATGCTGATCAAGTTGTTCCATCCTGTGGAGATCAATGATTATGTGAAGCCCCTCCCCCTGCCCACTGGCTGCCCCGCTGCTGGAACCCCCTGCTCAGTCTCTGGCTGGGGCAACAACATAACCATAGAGGAAGGTGATTTGTCTTTACATAACTATACCTGGAGAAAGGACACTGAACCGTCCATATGCACATTGCACACACATACTCTACCAAGACTGAATGCAGCGAGTCAATCTCCCTGCCTTTGCCTTGACCCTCAGTGAAACCATCCACACATTTGCAGTGCTTGCATGTGCCCTTACTGGGAGATGAGCATTGTCAAAAGGCTTACCCCGGGACACTAACCGTGAGGATGATGTGTGCCGGATACATGGCTGGAGGCCGAGACGTATGCATCGTACGTACAACATACGATCTCATTTATTTGATAGTTTTCGTCGTTGTGCAATCATTTCAAAACACAGGGGTACACAGCAGGATTAACGAGAATCTCTTTGTCTCCTCCCTCAGGGCGATGCCGGCAGTGGTCTGGAGTGTTTGGGGGAGCTCCATGGCCTGGTGTCCATGGGTCGGGAATGCGGCATGCCAGGATACCCCGGAGTCTACGTCAAAGTGTGCAAGTTCCTCTCATGGATCGATGAAACCATCAAGGCCAACATGTAACACTTCTATCTGATTGCCTTCTCTCAAACATACAGTCTATCACTATTCTACCACTACACTCCAACCTCTGTCTCTCTGTCTCTCTGTCTCTCTGTCTCTCTGTCTCTCTGTCTCTCTGTCTCTCTGTCTCTCTGTCTCTCTGTCTCTCTGTCTCTCTGTCTCTCTGTCTCTCT
>JACXGM010012031.1:0-24357 GCA_016801145.1 Umbra pygmaea
CACTGTGCTACTGTGTGGCCCTGTGAACATCTACTAAGTTACACTGTGCTACTGTGTGGCCCTGTGAACATCTACTAAGTTACACTGTGCTACTGTGTGGCCCTGTGAACATCTACTAAGTTACACTGTGCTACTGTGTGGCCCTGTGAACATCTACTAAGTTACACTGTGCTACTGTGTGGCCCTGTGAACATCTACTCCAGTGTCAGCTAATGTGTTCTGAAGGTACTTTGAGGAGACTTGTTGGTTCTGTTGTCCATGCTGACTAATTTCTGGGCAGGTCTGTCCGAGGTTTTTGCACAGCTTGTTTTAACTTCAGCTTGTGACTTCAGCTGTTTCATTTCCATTTCTTGACAGTGTTCCTATTAGTTGAAATTGGCAGCTGGAAGCATTGAGAGTTTTATAGCCTTCTCTTGTTTTGTGAAAGTCAGTCATCTTAATTTTCTAGCCCATGGTTGTTAAAACCAGGTAGAAACGCCACGATGTTCTCACATATTTAAAGGTTAGGAGTTAATTCGCAGTAATATAATTGACTCATCCTGACCAATTGATACCCTAATGAATCAATCAACCTTTCACGTTTCACATCTAATTATTGATTAGTTTTAAGATGTGATTACGAAAGCATGCCCAAACCTCTGCACATCTCATTTTCACTCCTGGTTATTCATTTGAATTTATAGTGAATGTGACTAAATCATAGACCTGTAATAAATGTTGCAGGTAGTTTGCATTCCACACTTTTTACCATGTAGAGGTCAGGTCTACTTCTGTTCAAATAAAGATCCATTGTAACATTTTATCCCCATTTACTTTCTCCCCTCCCAATTGTTCTTGTCCAAAGTTGGAGAGGCCAGACTCAGGCTCGAACCACTGACCACCACGACGTAGACTGTCCTGCAATGCAGCGACTTAGCCCAATACGCCACGTGAATGTAGACTGTCCTGCAATGCAGCGACTTAGCCCACTACGCCACGTGAATGTAGACTGTCCTGCAATGCAGCGACTTAGCCCAATACGCCACGTGAATGTAGACTGTCCTGCAAGGCAGCGACTTAGCCCACTACGCCACGTGAATGTAGACTGTCCTGCAATGCAGCGACTTAGCCCAATACGCCACGTGAATGTAGACTGTCCTGCAATGCAGCGACTTAGCCCACTACGCCCCACGGACCCCAGTAACTCAGTTTCCTCAACTGAGTGCTGTTCTGACCTCTGTTATGTTGACATGATCATGTTTGGACTCAGGTGATGGATGGCTGGGTGAGGAATATGCAACATTAGAAGCAGATTATCTTGTAGTTTTAGACACTCCGGGTGATGCTACAGGTGTGCACTTTATTCTCACTAATATGAATACCACTGATGTCAAACTTAAACATTCACACCAGTCGTAGGCATATCTGAAAGTGAACTTTATTGAAGACACACATACATCTGAGAAACTCTGACCAGCCAGCTAAGTGTTAGACACAGCCCCACTCTACTAGATTTCCTAGGTTCTTTATAGCAGAAGAGATAACAAAAGGAATGTGGGAGTCAGTTTACAGCATTGAGAACCATGGCTGCCTTCCCTAAGACCAGTCCTTTATCGTTGCCGTCCAGACGACTGTTTTACAATCACCAGACACTGCTTCCTCACTGTTAACTGAGCGTCCTGCCATCTGCATGCTTGAATAGACAGAGAACCAACAGATCAACCAAAACGACAGATCCAAATATTTCTGTGTGGCAGCTGTAAAAAAAAAAAAAACACAACGCAGTGCTGTGCAAAACATGGCACAATAAAGTAACCTTTTTTCTCAGTGGTTAGGGAGTCAGACTTGTAGTCTAAAGGTTTATCGGTTTGATTCCCGACTGTTCCAAATGTCATGTGTGCTTGGGCAAGGCACTTTACACTAAGTTTCTCCAGGGGGTTGTCCCTTTATTCACTGTAAGACGCTCTGGATAAGAACGTCCCCCTAATGACTAAAATGACTAAAATGTAAATGTAAATTGCTAGACATGCAAAGAAATGGACTGAAGTTTGTAGCTTTATTATTAGCACAAACTAATGAAGTGAAGGCTACAGTCAGGCTGTTAACTGGTGGATCTTGTTGCTTAGAGGTGTTTAGACGGGAGTTGTCGTAACACCTGATGGAAATTTGTAAAACTGTCTAAAGAAATATGGTTGCTGCACACACATTTCGTCACTCTTAACTTTTTTGCTTGGTAAAAGACAAATAAGGTACAACCAATTCTGTTCTATTGTAAAAGCACAGTTAATCCCTCCTCACAATCAACCTGCTACACACCTAAACTTCATGTAGATCATTTGTCAAAACGCTGTCCATTTGCACCCACACCATTCCCAGTGTTAAGCTGAAATAGAGCCTGGGACCATGTTAGTGACTGTCTTTACAAAGGGATGTTTCTCCACTGGTCAGCACTTCAAAGTTCCACTGCAGTACTACACAGTTTTTCTGTGCCCATATCTGCACAAGTTCCCTGTTTGTTTAGGAAATGTATTACATGGGGGGGGGGGTCTTCGATCTATCCTTTTGGTCAGCCGATCTGAAGAGATTACATGTCCTGTCTTGCCAAAGCCCCATTTATACTAGTAGTGATGAAAGCATAGAACATCTGTCCTTCTGTTTCGTACATTCCCGTTACCAAGTTTTGTTTGAAGAAGTGCTTTAAAACGAGAACTGTCTGAACATTCTGTCTTGTTTGATGGCTGGTAGGAATGCTGTCTGATCAGTTGTATGTAGAAATGCTGTCTGAGTAGATGTACAGTTGTCAGCGTCGGCGCTATGGTGGGGCATTTGAGGGCCGTGCCCCCCCTAGCGGTCATTGATGCCCCTCCTACCACAGGCCATAGCGTGGCAAAAAAATATCCCTTTTAGTTATTATTTTAATATTAAATGTGCGAACTGTAACTTAAATAAAATAAACTTAACGGAGAGACCGCATCATTTTAGTTGTGCATGCATAGCAGGTTACTATGCTCATTGGTCACTGAGTAAACTTGTTACTGTACATTTGATTTCTAAACACAATGTTGAGCTGAAGCAGACAGAATCCATTTCAAGTTGTTGGTTGGAATCGAAAAGAATAGAACTAACAGTGTGTCCGTCCTCATAGGCAGTTAGTTATATTTCTACGTATGTACTGAGATTCCATAATTTCTCCTCAACTGGCTATCGGAGTGGAATGCGTTTCAGTAAACTCCGTAGGTATATCATGTTTTATTTAAATGCTTATAAAATTAATTATTGAAGACTCAACAATTCCATTCTACAAAGGCAAAGTAGGAGACTAGTCTTTATATTCTTGTCTATGTTCCAAATCACATTGATTGTAGCCTATGTTAACGAGCCCTCTCACCAATCTGAGTTTAAACATGGTCAGTAGAAGCAACCGATAACCGCAAACTCCTATAGCCTCGTCTTTGTTGCTTTCATGATTTCCTTTTAAATGTTTTAAATAGGAGATACACAATGACAAGCCAGCTGGAATCTGCAACTCTCTTTGTCTCTCTTCTGCCCGCGGTGCGTTCCCAAATTAGGTGGAGTAAAGTTAGATCTGCTACATGGTCGCATGATATGGAAATTAACATAAACTAAATTTTCTAATGAAATAACAATTATTAATAATAAAGAAAAACGTATTTAGTTTTTGATCAACATTTCTGCTGTGTCGGACAAAGTATGTGAGCGGTGCGGAGTGGGAGCGGAGCGAGGAGCGGACGCAGTTATGGGCTACCGGAGCGCGGAGCAATGTTTGAGCTGTCCCGAATGCCCATATAGTGGCCACGACTAAAGACTCTTTATGGAATATGAAAAGATATAGGCCTATCTCTCGCAAGCACGATAATGAATACTGCGTGCACTAGGAACAGAAAGAAACAAGGTGCGTATCTACTGGTTAGACCGAGTTATAAAATGAGCAATTAAAACATTTTGTTGATTCTTTTTGTATTACATTAGGCTAAAACCTATTTTTGTTAAATGCCTACATTTTTTATCTTCAAAATGTGTATAGAAAATACATAGTGCCTACAGTATATTTGTAAAATGAGATTGCACTGTTTTCTCTAACAGTTTATTTCATATACAGGGTCACACTGTCATTAAACAACGTTATAACAATTCAACTCAAATTAGTTTCAATATTTCAGTGATCGACATACATGGTCACACAATGGATGGGCTTTGTTAATATTGTAATGTGACTTAAAAAATTATTGGAGTTAATTTGGAGTGTCGTTATTTTTCATGTCAGCGATGTGCGGGCTTGAGCGGAGCGGTTGAAAAAGGTGTGGAGTGGTGGAGCCGAGCGCAACAACTGCTCAGTGAGCGAGGAGCGGGATTTCCAAATGCTCCACTCGGCTCACATACTCTGGTGTTGGACTATGTCACCACTGCATTAAAATATTTCTGAAATGGCAGTGCCCCCCCCTTCCCCCACCCCGCTGATGACCCAATGCTCCTCAAGTAGATCTGCTCTGGCGCCGACTCTGACCATTGTGCTCATAAGTATGCATACCCTGACAGAAATTGTGAAATTTCTGCAGTGATTTTGACAATATGACTGTTCATGCAAAACATCTGACTGTTATGTAAGGATAGTGCTTATATGAAGCCATTATCACACAGCTGTTTGGCTCCTTTGTAAACCATACTGATAACAGAAATCCCCCAAATGGCCCTGATCAAAAGTTTACATACCCTTGACTGTTGGCCTTGTTACAGACACACAAGGTGACACACACGATTTAAAAAGATATCCAAAGCCTTGCAAATGCCAGTGACTACTGTCTAATCACTTATTAAGAAGTGGAAAAGTCAGGAATCTCTTGATACCAAGCCAATGGCAGGTAGACCAAGAAGAATTTCAGCCAAAACTGCCAAAATAATTGTTCTGGATACAAAGAAAAACCCACAGGTAACCTTGGGAGACATACAGGCTGCTCTGGAAAAAGACGGTCTGGTTGTTTCAAGGAGCACATTATGACGATACTTGAACAAAGATTAGCTGCATGGTCAAGTTACCAGAAAGAAGCCTTTGCTGCGCCAGTGGCACAAAAAAGCCAGGTTACAATATGCCTGACAACACCTTGACATGCCTCACAGCTTTTGGCACACTGTAATTTGGAGTGAGAAGACCAAAATAGAGCTTTATAGTCACACCCATGAGCGCTATGTTTGGAGAGGGGTCAACAAGGAAAAAAATACCATCCCCACTGTGACACATGGTGATGGTTCACTGATATTTTGGGTGTGTGTGAGCGCCAAAGACACGGGAACTTGTGAAAATGTATGGCAAAATGAATTCAGCATGTTATCGGACAATACTGGCAGACAATTTGCATTCTTCAGCATGAAAGCTGCACATGGGACGCTCTTGGCCATTCCAGCACAACAATGACCCTAAGCACAAAGCCAAGTTGACCCTCTAGTGGTTACAGCAGAAAAAGTTAAAGGTTTTGGAGTGGGCATCATAGTCACCTGACCTTAATATCATCGAGCCACTCTGGGGAGATCTCAAACATGCGGTTCAAGCAAGACGATCAAAGACTTTGCATGACGATGAAGACATTTTGCCAAGACGAATGGGCAGCTATACCACCTGCAAGATTTCTGGGCCTCAAAGACAACTATCACAAACCACTGCATGCTGCCTTGGAGCTAAAGGGGGCAGTACACCGTATTGAGAACTGAGTGTATGCAGACATCTTAATGGGTCATTTGATTATTTTCTTTGTTTCCATGTTTTTTTTATGATTGTGCCATGTTATGACCTACATTTCTATATGAATCCTATGAGAAATAAAAACAAATTGTTTTGCCTGCTCACTAATGTTGTCTTTAAAAATGGTAAATCTATTGCCAATTCTCCAGGGGTTTGCACACTTTTGAGCACATCTATAGGTAGGAACGCTGTCTGATCAGCTGTAGGTAAGCACACTGTCTTATTGGTTGTAGGTATGAACACTGTCTGATCAGTTGTAGGTAGGGACATTGTCTCATCGTTTGTAGGAAGGAACGCTGTTTGATTGATTAGTCTGAGGTGAATGGAGCTTTCGGGTGTTTCTGTACAGTTCCCATCAATGTTGTCACTAATCAGTATCTCTCTTTCTGAATCTCTTTTTGTGTGTCTGTAAGCTATATCTTTTTCTCTCTTTTGGTTATTATTTATCTTCTTTCTTTTCTACCTGCAGCGTCAGATAACAGCCAACGGTTTCAGGAAACGTGTTTTGCATTCGCACTAACTCCACAGCAAGTACAACAGATCAGCAGCTCAATGTAAGCAACACTCACACTAATTTCCATATACTTACCATGCAATCCGAAACCTACAGTGGTGAAATAAATATTGAACACGTCACCACAAATATATTTCCGAAGGTGCTATTGACATGAAATATTCACTAGATGTTGGTAACAACCCACGAAATCCATACATACAAAGAAACCAAAACAAATACGTTCAGAAATTAAGTTATGTGTAATAATGTGAAATGACACAGGGAAAAAGTATTGATTAAAAGTATGATTAAAGGCAGGTGCAAAAAGGTATGGAAAGCCAAGACAACGGCTGAAAACCATCAGTAATTAAAAAGCATTCCAGCCCCCTGTCAGTGCAAATTAATATCAGATGGTTCAGTCCCAACTGATGGCCTACTAAAAGGTCTCATTGCCAAGGTGTCACACAAGACACATCTCATGATGGGTAAAAGCAAAGAGCTGTCTCAAGACCTTCGCAACCAAATTGTTGCAAAACATAATGCTGGCATTGGTTATAGGTGCATTTCTAAGCTTCTGAATGTTCCAGTGAGCACTGTTGGGGCCATAATACGGAAGTGGAAAGAGTCATTACACCATAAATTTGCCTTGACCAGGTGCTTCTAGCAAGATTTCTGAAAGGAATGAAAAGAATAATCAGAAGAGTTGTCCAAGAGCCAAGGACCACTTGTGGAGAGCTTCAAAAATACCTGCAATTAGCAGGTACTGTTGTCTCATAGAAAACAGTAAGTAATGCACTCCACCGCTATGGCCTGTATGCACGCTTAGCACGCAAGACTCCATTGCTGAAAGAAAGCATGTTGAAGTTTTGCTGCACAACATTTGGAAAAGCCTGTGAAATACTGGGAGAATATAGTGTGGTCAGATGAGAGCAAAATTGAACTTTTTGGATGCTATAATACACATCATGTTTGGAGGAGTAGTGGCACTGCACATCACCCTAAAAACACCATACCAACAGTGAAGTTTGGAGGTGGGAACATCATGGTGTGGGCCTGCTTTTCAGCAAATGGTACTGGTAAACATCACATAATTGAAGGACGGCTGAATGGACAAATTTAGAGATATTCTTGACAGAAATCTGCTGCCATCTACCAGAATGATGAAGATGAAATGAGGGTGGACACTTCAGCAAGACAATGATCCCAAACACAGTGCCAAGGAAACTCGCAATTGGTTTCAAATATAGAAAATAAAGCTGCTAGAATGGCCCAGCCAATCACCTGACTTAAATCCCATTCACAATCTATAAAAAGAACTGAAGATCAATATTCATAGAAGAGCCCCACGGAACCTTCAAGATTTGAAGGCTGCCTGTGTGGAAGATTGGGCCAAAATCACACCAGAGCAATGCATGCTACTAGTTTCTCCATACAGGAGGCGTCTTGAAGCTATTACCAACAAAGGCTTTTGAACAAAGTGAAAATCAGTAAACATGTTCAATACTTTTTCCCTGTGTCATTTCACAATATTACACATAATTTTTGAACTTATTTGTTCATGTCAATAGCACCTTTGGAAATATATTTACTGAGAAAAATGGTGACGTGTTCAACACTTATTTCACCCGCTGTATATTACTATTACCCTGAATAGCATGGATAATCATTCCTGCTCCTGCGTGCCTTCATTCCGGAAGTTATCATTCCGACTCCAATTGTCATCCTAGTAACGATTAGCGTCACTTGTGCTAAATGTGGTTTGGGATGAAAACATACGTAATGGTGGCTCCCAGAAGCAGGAATGAGTACCCATGCTGTATAGATTTACCATACCATGTAACCTGTATTACTATTACCCTGTATTAGCTTTACCCTACCATGTAAGCTGTATTACTATTACCCTGTATTAGCATTACCCTACCAAGTAAGCTGTATTACTATTACCCTGTATTAGCATTACCTTACCATGTAAGCTGTATTACTATTACCCTGTATTAGCATTACCTTACCATGTAACCTGTATTACTATTACCCTGTATTAGTATTACCATACCAAGTAAGCTGTATTACTATTACCCTGTATTAGCATTACCCTACCAAGTAAGCTGTATTACTATTACCCTGTATTAGCATTACCCTACCATGTAAACTGTATTACTATTACCCTGTATTAGCTTTACCCTACCATGTAAGCTGTATTACTATTACCCTGTATTAGCATTACCCTACCGTGTAACCTGTATTACTATTTCCCTGTATTAGCATTACCCTACCAAGTAAGCTGTATTACTATTACCCTGTATTAGCATTACCCTACCAAGTAAGCTGTATTACTATTACCCTGTATTAGCATTACCTTACCATGTACCCTGTATTACTATTACCCTGTATTAGCATTACCCTACCATATAACCTGTATTACTATTACCCTGTATTAGTATTACCCTACCGTGTAACCTGTATTACTATTTCCCTGTATTAGCATTACCCTACCGTGTAACCTGTATTACTATTACCCTGTATTAGCATTACCCTACCAAGTAAGCTGTATTACTATTTCCCTGTATTAGCATTACCCTACCATGTCTCCGGCACTACTGTAAATCTAACCCTACCATGCAACCTAAATTACCAGTACTGTGTATTACAATTAATATAAAAAAAATTGTTTGCTCTAGCCTGGCCATGTACCCTTTATTTCCATTATCCTATCCTGTAACCTAACATGTATCCCACCATGAACCTTACATTTCCATGAAGTGGGTCCCTGGTTTGTATTATTAGTGTCTGTTTGTATTTTTGCAGGGACATATCGGGGACCAAATGTGACTTCACTGTACAAGTTCAGTTACGGTAAGTTAAGATACCATGTTTTTTAAAATCCCGATATATCAATTAGGTTCCTTTTTCTAAAACATCACCATGATCAATGTCTTGATTAGCCAATATTGTCTGTTTTCAAGAGTTTCAAACTACTTCATACAGTGTACTCTTGTGTGTGTTTGCGTAGGTTCTGTCTATCAGAGACTAGCTGTCCTCAGGAAGACCATTTTCCACCCAACCTTTGCGTGAAGGTGAATGGAAAGCCCTGCGCCCTCCCGGTAAGAAGAACAATACATTGCAGCTAAATAACTTACACAGGAAACTATTAAAAGAATAAATTGTGACCTCTTCCTGATTTCACCCAGGGCTATCTTCCTCCTACCAAAAACGGGGTGGAGCCGAAGCGTCCCAGCCGACCTATCAACATTACCTCACTGGTCAGATTGTCTACCACAGTCCCCAACACAATCGTTGTATCCTGGACGACAGAGATCGGAAGGGTAAGATATTACCTTGTGAGATAAATGCATTTCCTTAACACACATTAAAGCAAATATTTTTGTGACTCGGAAGTGAAATGGAGGTGATTATGACTGTGACTAATACTGATGTGGGCAACTCTACAGCACGTACTGTGTTTTCAGAGCTACTCGATGGCAGTGTACTTGGTCAAACAGCAATCGTCCACAGTGCTTTTGCAAAGACTACGCTCCAAAGGCATCCGCAACCCTGACCACTCCAGAGCACTGAGTAAGGAATGCCAGGAAGACACACTGTTCATGATTTTAGCGCCGCCACCCTGCTATGCTAACACTGGATCTATGAGTTCTGAAGGGATCCGTGACACACGTACTGTAGCAAGCTACAAATGTTTTTCACGATTCACAGTATTTTTTAAATACTTTTAAGCAGTAAGGCACATTGGGAGTGTGGTATGTGACCAAAATACCATGGCTAAAAGGTGTTCTTAGTCATTCACAAAGCATTGTACAATTCCTATTGTAAACATAATAACAATACAATTAGAGGAGTATGAAGTGATGTCATTCTCTCACTGTCTCATGTAACAGAGCTATCAGCCACTCAGCATTCAGGATTCAAAACAACTGGTTTATATTTGAAAATACCTTTGGTGTAAAGACATTAAACATACAGTACACTCCCTATGTACTAGCATTTCCCTTCGTTATCATGGCCCTTTATAAGATAACCCTTTTATATTACATGGATGTCTGCATAAACTGGTCATAAAATTTGATTGGATTACAAAAGTAGACATTTAGAATTTCTTTGTGTTATTAGTTCAAGCAGACTGTCTTTGTCTATTGCTATGACTGAAAGATAATCCACATACATTTCCATGCCACTGTAAATTACAGTTGAATGCAAAGTTATAGGCACCCCTTGACAATTTCCATGATTTTCATTTATAAATAATTTGATTTTTGGATCAGCAGCATTTTATTTTGGTCTATAATCAGCTGGCTTGTCCAAATGTGCGTTAGCATACCTCAAGCGACTCTGTTTGTGGCGTATGTTCAGAAAAGGCTTCTTCTGCATCCTTCTCCCATACAGCTTCTCCTTGTGCAAAGTGTGCTAAATTGTTGAATGATGCACAGTGACACCATCTGCAGCAAGATGATGTTGTAGGTCTTTGGAGGTGGTCTGTGGGCTGTTTTTGACTGTTCTCACCATCCTTTGCTTCTCCGATAATTTACTTGGCCTTTCACTTTTGGCGTTAACGAGAACTATGCCTGTGGTCTTCCATTTCCTCATTATGTTCCTCACAGTGGACACTGACAGCTTTAAATCTTTGCAATAGCTTTTTCTAGCCTTCCCCTAAACCATAATGTTGAACAATCTTTGTTTTCAGGTCATTTGAGAGTTGTTTTGAGGCCCCCATGTTGCCACTTTTCAGAGGAGAATCAAAGAGAACAACAACTTGCAATTGGCCAGTTTAAATACATTTTCTCATGATTGGATGCACCCGTCTATGAAGTCCAAGGCTTAAGGAGCTCACCAAACCAATTCTGTGTTCCAATTCATCAGTGCTAGGTAGTTACAGGTATTCAAATCAACAAAATTTCAAGGGTGCCCAAATTTATGCACCTGTCTAATATTTTGATGCATATTGCACATTTTCTGTTGGAGAATGAACCTCATTTCACTACCTAAATATCACTGTGTCCTTCAGTTATTTGATAGATCAAAATGAAATTGCTGATCCAAACACTCAATTATTTATAAATGAAAATTGTCAGGGGTGCCTAAACCTTTGCATGAGACTGTATATAGTACATATATATGTGTAATATACTTCACTCTGGTGTATGTGCTTGTGCACGTTATTCATAGATTAGTTAGAGGATCCCTAACACCTTAGAGAAGGATGGAGCACACACCTTAGAGAAGGATGGAGAACACACCTTAGAGAGGGATGGAGAACACACCTTAGAGAAGGATGGAGAACACACTTTAGGGAAGGATGGAGAACACACCTTAGAGAAGGATGGAGAACACACCTTAGAGAAGAATGGAGAACACACCTTAGAGATGGATGGAGAACACACCTTAGAGAAGGATGGAGAACACACCTTAGAGAAGGATGGAGCACACACCTTAGAGAAGGATGGAGAACACACTTTAGGGAAGGATGGAGAACACACCTTAGAGAAGGATGGAGAACACACCTTAGAGAGGGATGGAGAACACACCTTAGGGAAGGATGGAGAACACACCTTAGGGAAGGATGGAGAACACACCTTAGAGAGGGATGGAGAACACACCTTAGAGAGGGATGGAGAACACACCTTAGGGAAGGATGGAGAACACACCTTAGGGAAGGATGGAGAACACACCTTAGAGAAGGATGGAGAACACACCTTAGAGAAGGATGGAGAACACACCTTAGAGAAGGATGGAGAACACACCTTATAGAGAGGGATGGAGAACACACCTTAGAGAAGGATGGAGAACACACCTTAGAGATGGATGGAAAAAACACCTTCAGGAGTGGTCCTGCTGAGTTTGCAAGTTGGCTAATGAGTGTACGTGTGTCTGTGTACGTGTCTGTGTACGTGTCTGTGTACGTGTCTGTGTACGTGTGTGTGTGTACGTGTGTGTGTGTACGTGTGTGTGCATGCGCGTGTTCTGTCCCACTCTAGTCAAAGAGAAGCTCACAGCAGACCCAGACAGTGAAATTGCCACCACCAGCTTACGAGTGTCACTGCTCTGTCCGGTAAGCAAGCAAACACACTAAAATGTGACCGGGCTATTACATGTGCATGTGTGCATTTCCAAACATGTCTCAGTACACCTATCACACAGTAACGTCTGTGTTGTGTGTCTGAACATGCCTGTCACACAGTAACATCTGTGCCTTCCTGTATGTGTTGTGTGCAGCTGGGGAAGATGCGCCTGTTGATTCCCTGCCGGGCGCTGACGTGTTCCCACCTGCAGTGTTTCGACGCCACTCTCTACATCCAGATGAACGAGAAGAAGCCCACCTGGGTTTGTCCTGTCTGCGACAAGAAAGCCCCATACGAACACCTAATTATCGACGGGTGAGGCCTACCAACACAGCCCGGCGCTTCTTCAGACTGTTTTACACAACATATTCTGCGCGTTCAGTGCTCCGAAGAAATATGTCTGATTGTCTTCATTTTTGCATAGTTGCGATTCTGTACTTTTTCAGATCGACATCTCAAACTTAATACTGAATAAATAACACAAACTGTTGATAATGTTATGCAATACTCCCCTAAGTTCCCCCCTACCCCATTCCAAAAAAACAAGTTACATGACTAATCTACACATTGCTGTTGGGAAGACTGCAACATTGTGAGATTCAATACACTCCAAAACATGCTTTTGAACATTCTAATTTCATCACATTTTGTGCCACAGTGCCTTACTCTAAGTCGTAGAATCCTGAGTCAAATAGAGCCTCATATGAAGTTGGTTTGTAGCATAAATATATTATTGATATATTTTACATTAAGATTGTCTGCTTCAAATCGGCAATGTAGTTCAAATGCAGTCAGCTCCACAAAAAAATCATTAAATAATAATTTATTTGTTAAAACCTATAGATTGATATAAATAAATACATCTGTATTATGATAACAACAATGATTCATTTCTGAAAATGTGTACCCTAAAGCTGTTTCTGCTAATGTGCAAATGGTTACACCACGGGACAGCGTATATACCTGTCAACAGACGTGCCTGGCTGCCTGGCATAGAATGATGCTCCAACAATCGATGCCAATCAAATGAACGATCCCTTGGTTTGAATTGTGACAATGCAAATCAAATACACATAGCACCTTCAAAACAAAGACACTGCAGTTCTAGCATCCACTTAGACTGTTTTTGTACCTTGTTTTTTTATTTATTTTACTACCAGGTTGTTTATGGAGATCCTGAACAGCTGTGTGGACTGTGATGAGATCCAGTTTAAGGAAGATGGCAGTTGGGCCCCCATGAGGACAAAGAAAGAAGTGCAGGAGGTCTCCTACAACAACGGAGTGGAAGGTGAGAGGCAGTGTGGAAAGACAAGCTATTGCTCCAGCCCTGCTACATTTAACCCACCTGATTAGTAGGACCTGCAATTGTATCTTCAGGTGAATGCTCTGAAATAGTGTTTGCTAAATGACCTCCATTTTAATAGAGGCACCAGTAGTAGATTGTTTAAAAATATTCCTCAACTCTTGGCTTGTCCTCACCTTAATGAAAGTGTCAACGTTATCCTTGCTACCGTGGTGTACTTTTTTAGTCAAGGAGGGGGTACTGTGACAGATTTAGCAACAAACAGTTCTAAGAACAACATATGAATGAATAAATGTGATTGAACATGTGAGTCTTGATCGCAGGGTCACATCGGGCGGGGCCAGGGGAGCAGAGGAGCTCATCATCCCACAACGGGAGTGGCAGCAGCAAGGTGAAGGTGGAGGTCATTGACCTGACCCTGGACAGCTCCTCAGAAGAAGACGAAGATGACCAACCCCCCCCTAAGAGGGCCTGCCCCTCACTGTCCCCCATCTCTCCTCCAGTTATCAACAAGGGGTGAGGCCAGAACAAACCTATACACAAATTTCACAGGCCCTTTTAGAAAACTGCAGCTTTTATGTTAATTGTTTTATTTTTTATATTTTGTTTCCCTTTTTGTTGCGTTCCTAAATTTTGTAATATCTGAATATATAAGTAGCCTGGTCTCATCCAACAATTCGCTAAAACACACAGAAGTAAAGCTTGCGTAATTTGGTTCACTTCAATGTCGATATGCTATGTTTGCGTTCTAGGGGTATACGATGTCTGACTTTACACATAGTCGAATGGACACATTCAAACATCGTCAATAGATGATGTAATCATCTTTTTATCCCTTACTTTGCCATGTATTCTATGTGCTATGAGTGGTGAATTGGCTGGAATAACGCATCTGCATCCTATTAACACACATTAATTAACTTAATTAAAACACTGCAAACGAATATAGGCTTATAGCTGTCAGATATTGCTGTGAGAATGCAGTTAGAAGGTGCTGAACCGAGTGAAGGATTTTAATAATGTTTTAAACAACGGATGGAATGCAGCGCGAAAGTGGACAACAAAATACACCAACTGAATCTGAAGCTACACTCAAACTAAACTTGAACAACAGGAAAATACAGCGATGTCAGTGTTGTAATTTTATTCACCAATTTGCTCTCTAATGGAGTGAGTTACAGTTATAGTTGTTATAGTAAATACATTCATAAATAATAAAACATAGTATTTAACTATTTTTAAAGAGGAGACATGCTTGTTACCTTATATAAACACGAATAGAGCCATTTAATACTGTAGGAGCATTCTAGATATACTTGCCTTCATATAACTTTCCGACTGTTTCAGTCACTGTCTTGAACTGCGTTTTGATGAATCAGGAACAATAGTGGGAAGAAAAACTAATCTTCTTCATGTTCAGTCCAAAGAATAAATGTGATCCAGGAGGCTACATCTAAATGTAGTCAATTGTAGAAAATTACAAATAGACTCTTTGTTTTCAAATGTAAAATAATTAATAAGAGCCAAATCATTTTGACTTCCGATACACGGTCGCGGAAAACGATCCTCAAGCAATTCTTCTTTTTTCCACACTGCTTGTCCAGCTAGGCCGACCTGGTTGAAGGTTGTTAGGTTATGCTTACTCACCTGACAGCCTGACACAGCTGCTGGACAACAAGTTACCTCCCACCTCCTCCCTGGCGAGGCCGGTCAACCTGCATTACCCAAAAAATGTGTGACCCATTTTTCTCCCCTCCCAATTGGTGTTGTCCAATTCCCACTAACTCTGCCTTGTCGGCAGCTCCGCAACCACTTGGAAAGATGCGGGACTTAAGGGGCACTGGCGTGCCAACCAAATGTCACAGAGTCGCCAATTATTTTCGCACTGCTCATCCAACACGGAAGCCTTTAGTCAGATCATGCACGGGATGATTACACTCATTAACTATACTGCCGCAATTAAATTTACAGTTGCACGATCTGCACACAAGGAGTCGCTGGAGAGCGACGTGGCAAGGTAGATAACCTGACTTATCTATCTCGAATCCCTGGATAGGGCTATGCAAATTTGTGCTGCCTCGTGCTGGAGGTCCAGGGAAAGTCGGAGAATTCATAGTCAGGCTTGAACCGCTGACTATCATGATTTAGATGGTCCTGAAATGCAGCAACTTAGCCCACAACGCCAGACGGACCGCCCCATTTGTATTAATATTTTTCTGTCTTTCGTGTGTTTGCAGAGTGTTGAACCTACATCACCAGGTGTCCCCTGTTAGCCGGACACCCAGCATGCAAGCTGTGGACACCAGCTACATCCCCCCTGTACCGCCCCTCATCCAGGACTACCGGCCATATTACCACACCCCCAATGACCTCACAGGTAGTGCATATTACCACACCCCCAATGACCTCACAGGTAGTGCATATTACCACACCCCCAATGATCTCACAGGTAGTGCATAAATACATGTATTAGCACATCCCCAACAACATTTGATATAGACACTGCTTATTGTGCTAAATGTATTATAAAAAATGGTGTGTGTGTGTGTTTTATCTACAGATTTGAATTTTTTCTCCTTTCTACAAGGGGACAATCATCAGGTAAATTTTCTGTGCAGCTTGCTTGTGTTTTTAATCCAACACTATAACATGGACCTAGGGCTGGGGATATGGCTCGAAATTAATATTTACAGTATATACTTTGTAAAAAAGGTTGGAAAATGTGTACACAGGGATTTTCTTTAATGTTATTAACTAGTGAAAAATGCCACTTTCTTTGTCAAAGACACTGTTTTGGAATGTTTACCAATGTTGCTGATCTAAATTTAATCTTAAATATATTTCAGTAAAAGAGTAATTCTCAATTATTCAGCCCTATTGTGTAAAACAGAGGTTCTCAATCTATTTGGCGTGTTGCCATGACAGTGGATTACACAAAAATACAGAAACGATATGAAATAATGACATAAGAGGCAAGCTTTTGGGTACATGTTCAGGTGACCAAAACCACAGGTTGAGAACCACTGATTATGTAGGCTACTGGTGATTGCAAATTAACAGCTCTTTTCAACGCCTCTTTTGTCTTTTCACATTTGGAACAGCATCGTTTTTGGCTTAATTATTTCCTTAATTTTTTTGGTCAAACAATTATTTGCAGATGGAAAAGAAAAGTTGTCTGTTTACTAACGATGTGTGCTGCAGAAATGTATCAATCAGGTTAATAAAGCAATAGGTTACAGATGATATAATAATATAATAACAAGTGATCTGTAACTTGTTTAAACTTAAATTTCATGCTCTCATAACATTTGTGGCTACTTTTGTATTTACATTTTAGATTCTCTCTGGTTTCACTGCTCTGTGTTCACTTAAAAACTAACAGGATAAAAACTTACGTTAAGCATATGATCTCTTAAAAAATTAGTACTTAATCTGAAGAATATTAACTTTACACTTCACTGTTTACCGTTATGAGCTTTACGTTACTTAACTTCGATGGGGAAGGTTGTTAAGTACAGATTAGTGGATATGTTTTACTTTCACATGAATTTTAACCAATTTTGACCAATGAGCACTTTGCAGAAAGGAGCTCTGCAGAAAACGTGACACGGGGCTGTTTTTTTAAGCATTTTACATATCCTGCTCGAAGCCAAACTTGAATATACAGACAAAATTCGATATCACCCAACCCTACATGGACCTATTATTTTGTCATAACTTCGATGTACACTATATAACCAAAAGTATGTGGACACCTGACCACCACACCTATGAGCTTGTTGGACATCCCATTCCAAAACCATGGGCATTAAAATGGAGTACCCCCCCCCCCCTTGCGACTGTTCTGGGATGGCTTTCCGCAAGGTTTTGGAGTGTGTATTTGGGAATTTATGCCTGTTCAGTCAATAGAGCATGTGTGAGGTCATGCACTGATGTTGGACGGGAAGGCCTGGCTCACAATTACTGTTCTATTCATCCCGAAGGTGTTCAATTGGGTTGAGGTCACTCAAGTTCCTCCACAGAAAAGTCTGCAAACCATGCCTTTACGGACCCTGCTTTGTACACAGGGGCACAGTCATGCTGGAACAAAAAAGGGCCTTCCCAAAATTGTTTCCTCAAAGATGGAAGCAACCAATTGCCTAAAATGCCTTTGTATCCTGTAGCATTAATATGACCCTTCACTAGAACTAAGGGGCTTAGCCCAAAACCTGAAAAGCAGCCCCAGACCATTATACTTCCTCCACAATTAGTAGGGGTGTCTACATACTTTTGGCTGTCTAGCGTATCTGAAACGTTTTCCCCTCTGTGCAGCATTACAACATGGTGATGGCAGCAGCTGCCTCCGCATCAGATGACCACGACCTCCTGCTCAACCACTTCCGGCCCTACACCACCTCGTCATCATCCCAGATGTACCTGGACCAGCCCGGGGTGCCCACCTCTGGCTCGCTGGTGCCCGTCAACGGCGGGGGGGGCGTTAGCAGCGGTAGCAGCAGCAGTCTGATCTCCTCCGGCAGCATGCGGGACACGCACAGCACACACTCCACACACTCGCACACACACCCCGGCGTGGTGGGGGGGCCCGGCGCAGAGGCGGCAGCCCTCTACGGCGCCATACCAGACGTGATCTCCCTGGACTGACAATTAGTCGGCGACTAGCGGCTGACTCCAGAACAGACGGTTTGTTAGTTGTCAAACGGAGGAAATAGTCGAACTCTCCCACACAGAACTCGGCTGCAGTTTGGAGTCTGTCAGACTGACTTCTGAACAGTGCAGAGGCTGTCTGTAGTGGAGCCGGCCCTGGGGTGTGATTAGACTAGACTGAACCAGGAACAGTTTTAAAGTCACAACTTTCAGGTGGATGGGATTTGGACCAGGGGTTGGTTGACTGTCTTCCGTACAGCTGTCGGTTGCTTTCATTCCAATAGGCTGACCAGAGTCTTCAGCGAGTCTTCATCTCAGGACCAGCTCCCTGTCGGTACCTAAAAGAGACGCTAGCCGCTTGAAAACAGGATGGTTTTCTTTGTTGTTTTTTATGAAGGTGCAACGCAGTGTACAGAGAACAAAAATATATTTTCTCTTTTACTTTTGTACATTGATTTATTCAAGACTTTCTTTCCTGGAAGTAACCTCTGTCTGATATTTTGAATTGCAGATTCTTCCCTGTCTCAGATAAACATGCGCTGCCCCATCGCATCACTTAACCTTTACATCTTTACTTTTCCTGTGTTCTGATCCTATTCGATCTGATTTGATTCTCATCATACATCCAGAGCATTAATAGTGTTATTACCGTATCTCTTGACAAGTGGTACATGTCTCTAAAATTACAATTTGTAATCATACAATTTTCTCTTCAGAACAATCTGCTTTCCTTGGTTGACTGCTTTTTGTCGTACATTTTATTTCCTGATAATATTTAAATGATATGGCATTGTATTCATCCCATAGGATTTTGAGGTTGATGCTTTAGAGAATGTTAAGTAATATTTGCCTTTGATCTTTTCCATCTGTCTTCTCTACAGCGGACCAACTGAGCTTTCCTGTCCACACAGTTTTCTTTCAATTTAAAACCTTTTTTGTTGCTAACTACTTAATCTAAAAGGGCCACTTAAATTTTTTTTATTTTTTTTTCAGATTATTATTTTTTTTTACTTCTTCTTGTTTAACCACCTCTATACCATTCTGCCCAAAACAATAAAAAATTGAAAACACAGAACATAGCACACAGAGACAAACTAGTGCACAGATATCTGTTGCATCAGTAAGGTAGTCCAACTGTCTGTCCCCAATGGGCTTTCCTCATTTGTCCTTGTTTGTGAGACATTTCAGTTGAAGCCAGTATTTAAAATAATAACACTACCTCTCACGAGAATATTGCCACTCTCTTGACGAGAGCTAGTTTCTATCCAACTCAACTGTCTGAGTTCAAATGGAAATGGCAGCTCTAGATGGAGCAACTTGAGTCCCAGAGAGAATTGTAATGTTGTACCTTTGTATTATCAGGAAGCTGGCAGGCCTTGTCACCATTTCTCCCAGAAAGGCAAAGCAGAGAAATTTGTCTTGGGAAATTCTAGAAATAGAGACAAATTTAAAAAATGTTCACAGATGAATGTATTACATACATTAGTGAAATGCAACAGAATGTTAGAAGAGAAGGTTTATAGTAAATCACACTGGCAGTTAATTTTAGATTAGACCAGGGGCGCCACCACACCCGGTTGTCGCGGCTCTAGTCCCGGGTGATTTTTGGTCAGCCCTGAGTGTTCTGCGAGCTGACATAAACAAAGACATCACAGCGATGTAGTCAACATTTGCAAGGCTAGCCGACAAGTGCTTTGTGAATCATGACTTCTGCATGCGCTATTAATTGTGCAGGCTAGCAGTCAATGAATCTCAACAGGCACTGTGTTGATGAATTTGAAACTATAGGCAGAGTCTAATTTGGTTTCTAAAAACCATTATTGACTCATCCCAATAATAGTGGTGCGCACGGGAGAATTGCAATTTGTTCATTATTTTCGGGAACAGGACAAGCAAGGGCAAAAAGAACTTGAGGTATCTAGAATGAGTTCTACAATGCCTACGATTTCTGATATCAGGATAGTAGAATATTCCATATCCATATGGACATTCATTTCTGATATACGGGATAAAATTATGTAAATTACCTCAAATCCACTATATCGAGATATTGTTTATCCTGCTCACACTACATATGCCAATGAACAACATAAACACATGCTAGCACAAATTGTGTTTCTATTCATATTTACATGTTTTATGAATGAATGTTTGTCAGTTAATATTTGTATTGCTACAGACGCAAACCAGTTGTTCATTCAACATGTTCTATATTTAAACCTGCACTATGTTACTTTTTTGAAAACTACAAATACAAAAATTATGTTTTAGGACTAGTAAACGTTATGAACTAGCATATTGGATCCAACTTGAATAATACAAAATGCAGACAATATTAGAATAGCAAAATCAACATTTCACAATATCTAACAAGAAACAAATGCAAAATAGTGTATTTTCAGAAATAGGTTATATTGTCTCTTTATTATTTCTGTGTTCAGTAAAAAACATGTATAAAAAAATATTTTAAAAATCTAGCCTAAGTCCAATTCAGGCCGACAGGACAAATAAATTGGAACTTTACAGTGCAGCTGAGTGGTGTCTGTAGCAACATAACCATGAAAAGCCTAAATTAATTAATTAGGCATGTGAATATAAATGAAAACACTATTAGCTAAATGTTTGCTTATGTTGTTCCAAGGTGGTTATGTACAGAACGCCATATTTATCCCTCACTTTTTCAAAATTTTTCACAACACTGCAATCGTGCGTTGTCAAAGCGTGGGGTCACGTTAAAATTTTTTTAATGTTGATATAGAAATAAAATAGATTGTTTTTTGTTCTTGATTTGACACTGATAGCGTACGTCAGCAAAAACATGCACTTCATTTCATTTGCGCTGTTAAAACAAATGTCATAGCCCACATAATTACTCTAGCTAATGTAATCAATAAGCCTACACATGCATTCCCCCCCAGCCCCGGGTCGTCTGTCTGAGCCCCAAGTGTTTTGAAAGTCGGTGACGCACCTGCAGTAGACCAGTCCCTGAAACCCAAAAACCTTTCAGAAGACTTTGTTTTCCACTTTTTTAACGAATCAGTTATACACTAACATGGATAATATGGGGAGAAATAGTCTTCAAGAATCTGTTATAACTTTTCCAAATCCCTGCTTTGGTGATGAGAATCACTTACCTTCAAAGGCAGATGTTCTTTTTTCCTTTGGTCGTTTATTTCATTCTTCCAAGCTACATAGTGAGGGTGTGAGTTTAACTAATTTACATCACTATTTTAACCTGGCCTATCTGAAGCCCAGTTTGTCCTTTTAGCCAGTGAGTCGTTCCTGCGGTGTCACTCTTAGAAGGTCTTACAGCTTCAGTCCTCTTCCTCAACCTGTCACTGCATTAGTGTTCCCCTCAGGATAATCGACTGTAACATCCTTTTCAAATCACTCCATGTGTTGTGAACCAGAGCAAACAATGGGTCAACTTTACAGCCATTTTATATGGAACCACCCCTCCCCTCAGTCACTTTCTTTCCGCTTGCGTCTCCTGTCTCAGTTTCAACATCTCTCTCTTGCTCTTGGATGATTGGCTCTGTGATAGCATGAAATGTGTTTTTGAAAATGTTTTCTGTATAAACAATGTTGTCCAGTATTTTATTTATTTTGTCATATATATATATATTTACACTTGTTTTTCTTTTTCCTTGTTTGTGTGCATGTGTGTCGCTGCCATACCTCCATTTGTTTCATGTTGTTTCTTTCTGAAATGAATGTGCTTTTTGATATGTCACCAGCTGTATTGTCAAAAGTATTGTTTTGTAGCTCAGATACAGAAATGTATGTTTTTCTAGTGAGTTTGACAATGTTAACTTTGTGCTTTTACAGGGTTTAGGGTACCCTGTTTTAGGGTAGACCAGCAAAGTCCGAATTGAGTTTAAAAGTTAGATGTTATCCAATCACACATTTATTTATTTGGATGATTGATTATATTTTTGTGTCATATTTTGTTAATGTCATGTTTCTCGGGAGCAGACGTTGAATGTGTTCCCATTTAAAATGCTTTATGTAGCCTAGTGTGTTTGATGAAATCCTAATTCTTAAGTCTTCTCTCCATTGCTAATATTGTGATATGATGCCCACAGTCATATGTGTTAACGGTTTTGTCTTGGCATTGGCTCTGGTTATCTTTTTCATTTGTTTTTTACCCCATTTTTCTTCCCTTCTAGTTGGTCATTTCCAATTCCCCCTGAGCCTGTCTTGCGGCAGTTCTGCAACACGTTGGACAGGTGCGTGATGGTGAAGGTTGCTCACATGGTTCCTCCAGCCATATGACACCAAGCCGGCCGATTCATATCACACTGCTCGTCCAACCCAGTAGCATTTGGTCAGCTCATGTGCGCGTTAAGAACACACTCACACACTATACTTCCGCAATTGAACTCACAGGTGCCCCGATCTGCACAAGGAGTCGCTGGAGAGTGAAATAGCAAGGTACATAATGAGACTTGCCTACCCCTTATCCCAGGCAGTAATGTGCCACTTTGTGCTGGCTTGTCATCTTGATATGAAGTGATTGGGAAGGTAAACATAAGCTTTACATGCCAGTCTTTCTCCCTCTATTACTTTTACCTTGCCCAAAGCCAGCTCACCGACAAAGATACAGGGACCTGGACAGTGTACTGCCCTGTACTGTATGACTTCTGTTTGTCATAGTTCTTCAAGGCGCATGGTTGCGCTTTTCCAGATATAGGCTTTCAGACGATATCTGTAATTGACTGAGTACATTATTGGTATAAATAGATATGATTACAGTGTGTTAAGGAATTTTCTGTGTGAAAGTTGACCAAAACCTGTTGAATTGATCTTCTTTTCATTTATGTGATATGACTATCTGATGATGGATAAAGGGAAATTATGGAAGATGTGTTTTATATACGACAATAGAAACATGACAGACGCAATTGTTCAAATGTGGGAGTTTGAATAATATTAGTTCCATGTGATTTCACATCCTAAACTAAACATGAAGAAATTAATTTATATATTTTTAGATACAAATAGCTGTATGTTATAGTGGACTTTATCTTATAAAAGAAAGGTCCAATACATTAACTGAATTTTAAGACAGACAAGTTGACATCTGCGCTCACTGCCTTAAACCATTAATTCAGTTTTCATATTTCCAAGCAGAGACTAAAAAAGGCTTTTCAAGAAAGATGAGGACAAATGTTGTACATTAGACCAGTGTCAGTTTGTATAAAGTACTAAGTGAAACAAATATTTATTACTTGCATTGGAAGAAATTGTTTACTTATTAAATGTTATATGTTTAAGTAGAGGAGTTTAGATGTAATAAAATGCATTCTGGTAACTCTGGGTTTCATGTTCATTTGCATTCTAAAATAGATTGATTATGGGATTCAAATTTTGTTGTTTGTTGTCTAGTCAACATTTTATTTGGACAGCATTAATCTAATGTATCTATTAATTTTAGTGAAGAGGATTTTTGACTTTTCAGGATCTTTATTGGGTACATACCATTTGAAAATCACATGTAACTATTTATTTCAACATTAAATACTTGTGTGAAGTGGTAAATAAAATTTTGCATAGAAGCTCTCATTAGGAAACTATTATTTGGCAAATAATGGCATGTGATTTGGATTTTTCATACTGAGGCATTTTCATCCATCCCTCTTCTTTCTATGTCAGCACCATTTTGGTTAAAATTCTTATTTTATGGAAATGGCTTAAAATAGTGTGAAAATCCAGAGAATATGACAAAATAAACCAATCTGCAATGTCTTACAAATGACTCACTAGCATAAATTATTGCTGTGCTACAGGTCCTTCTCAAGAAATTAGCATATTGTGATAAAGTTCATTATTTTCCATAAGGTAACGATAAAAATTAAACTTTCATATTTTAGATTTATTGCACACCAACTGAATAGTAATTCAGGTCATTTGTTTTAATACTGATGATTTTGGCATACAGCTCATGAAAACCCAAAATTCCTATCTCAAAGAATTAGCATATTTCATCTGACCAATAAAAGAAGTGTTTGTAATACAAAAAAAAGAAAGTCAACCTTCAAATAATTATGTTCAGTTATGCACTCAATACTTGGTCGGGAATCCTTTTGCAGAAATGACTGCTTCAATG
>JACXGM010012032.1:0-12236 GCA_016801145.1 Umbra pygmaea
ATGGCCATTTCTTGTTATGAACACTTAAGCCTGTCAAAATAACTAACCGAAATCCAACGATCATATAATTAGAAGACGATTATATAATTTCACCTTAAAGTTTTCTTCTTCATTGGCTCCTATGGCGAGGAAAAGGCTTAAGGTGATTTAATATACCTAAACAACGATCAATATTAACCAAATTTCTCTCTCATATTGCCCATCATAACCACTGAAAATTATAAAAACAACCAACCCAAATTCCAATTATTTTATATATTTTTTATTTTGCTGATCCGAAAAATGATCCGATCCGTGACTCTGATCCGAAAACCGATCCGATCCGTGAGTTTCATGATCCGTTGCACCCCTAATACTTATACACTATACTTTAACACTATACTTATACACTATCCTTTAACACTATACTCTAACACTATACTTATACACTATACTTTACCACTATACTTTAACACTGTCCTTTAGTGTTTTTCTTAACGCTGTCTTTTAACAATATCATTACACACTATATTTTAACAATATCATTAAAAGTGACGATAACCTTTATTGATTAGAAAAACTAATTTAACACAAGGCTCAACACCTTTAAGACTTACAATAAACTAATTGACATGACATGGCGGAAACCATTAGGAATATACCACTATAACGCAGATTGACAGGAAGCTTTATCACACAAATAAATCGCATAGCCCAAATCAATGTCCAAGAACAAACTCACAACAACCAGTCAAATTCACTCATACGACCACAAAGCAAGCAAATATGTTGTGAGGAACAACACAATCAGGATTCAACAGGGTTCCCCATAGATTCCAACCAAGCTGCTGAAGGCCCCCAGTTTTCCCGGAGACAGCACAGATGAAAAATCTGATTGGATAAAAGCTTTATTTATATGAGCTGCACTAGAAGCAGCGCAACTAAGAGAGAGGGTAGCAATTATATTACATTAATAGACTGATGGGAATGAACTTTATATAAAAACTACATATAGCGTTGATGAAAACATATTAAATAAAAATAAACTTATCTGTTTCTGACTATTTTAGGCCAGCAGAGAAGTCCTTGCTGGCCCTGACGGCCCACCACTGAGCTCGAGAATATGTTTTTCTTTGCTTGCATTCTTCCATTAAATATGTAAATAGGAAGAGTTAGAGAGGGATTTTGTTTTCTGCAATGGCTAGTGCAAGTGATGAAATACCTGAAGAGCTGGACGATTTTAACTTTGATCAAGTGTTATTGAATGGTCATATACAACCATACATGTTTGAGCTGAAATTACAGAGAAGAAGAAATAGGTAAATGGCAGGAGCTATATCAGGTGAATCAAACCGCAGCAGCTGCTGCTTTGGAAGTGGCCACCAGTGAGATATTGAGCCCAAGGTGAACTGACACTGGGGGTGTTTGTGTGGCAACTGCCCAGAAATAGCAACAGAGACAGAAAGGTTTGTTAGTTCATCCGAGTTTCGACGCTCACATGAACCGATGTGTATGGAGACCTTCTGTATCCTGAAAATAAACTGGAAAAACCAGAGGGCCCAGCACTAGTAGAGGTGACGGTTAGCATGATCTAGCTTATATTGTTTGTGTATACATATAGTTGGATGAACACAATGTATCAAGTAAATGTATTAAAATAAAAAATTATAGTTGACTGAATATTGCTCAGTCTGTATCAATTAGAGCTAGCTAGGCGGTATAGCTGTCAATCGACATCGGAGGATTTAGTAAATGGCTAACTACATTCAATGTGTTGTTTTGAGCCACAGTAATCAGTCGACCTGGGAATAGCCGAGGTAAACAGCCAGTTATCATGATCTAGCTTATATTGTTTGTGTATATACCTGGATTAAAGCAACGTAAAATAAAATAAAAAACGTTTACAGAATGTTGCTTAGTCTATATGACTTGGACTTAGCTAGGTGGAGGACTTAGTGACCGATTGTATCGGTCAAGGATACAGTGAATTGCTATCTAGGCCAAGGGCTTCTCTGTGTATTTGCCCAAGATTGTTGATGGAACGCTTACTATCTAGCTGGCTAGCTAGCATAGAGTATATCTTGTGTTCATGCATATAGTGTGATACACTACTTGCAACTTAATTTAAAAACATATCTGTGACAGATTATTGTTCAAGCCAGTTTGGTCATATAGCTCCTAGGACGATTTCATGATCAGTTGTAAATGTTACTAAGTGAATAGCTAAGTACATGTAGGCCGCAGGCTTAGTCTACATGGAAAATCACTCGCTAGGGGGCGGGCACTAAGTTCGCTTTGAATTCTGGACTTTGTGGTATTTCAAGGGCAGACTGATACAGAAGCGGCCGAAATGTACTCTTGGTTGTTCTTGGATGCATTGGCAGAGACAACAGTATAATATGACATAAATCATCTATAGCATAGGTCTTTAACTCTCTTCTCAGGGACCCCCAGACATTCCAGAGTTTTGTTGTAGCCCTGAACAGGCACACCTGATTTGGCTTGTCGGCCTGTCATCAAGCCTTTCATTAATGAATCAGGTGTGCCTGTTCAGGACTACAAAAAAACCTTGGAACGTCTGGGGGTCCCTTAGGAGAGAGATGAAGACCGATGATCTATAGTAACGTTTGTTAATACTATATGAAGAAATGTATTTACTTTGGAATTGTCCTTTAAAAATATCATTACACACTGCTCTTTAACATTGTATTTTAACAATATTATTAAACATCATCTTTTAACACTCTCCTTTAACAATACTATTCAACACTGGTGTTTAACACTGATCCTTGACACTTTCCTCTTTCACTGTTCTTTACCTCTCTCTTTTATCATGTTCTTTTAAAAATGCTCTAAACACCATTTTTTAGAACTGTTTTATAACAATGTTCTTTCACAGTACATCTGTTCCTGTTGTAGAGCACCACAGAGAGTCACTTTCTATGAGTATTAAATGAAAGTGGCCACGTGGGATGCTTCCTCTGTCCTAAAATCCTACCGTCCACTCCAGGCAGACCTCCATTTATTAATCAGCACAGATGCTCCCATTACAGCATAACATGTAATTTATAAAACTGTCCTTTGGTTGCTATATTCTCAGCAGTATTCTAGGCTATGTTGTATTGGCCATCTCAAACACACCTATGCTAGCTAACAGTTTGAAAATAAGAGTGATCACTGTGCCTCCATACATTACATAAAGTTCATGTTGCTGTCTGAATCATTGGTTGTATTGATCGTCTATACCAGTGGTTCTCAAACTTTTCAAACCAAGTACCAGCTTTGGTCAAGCTAACCTAAGGAAGAACCACCTACAAGGCACCATCTCAGAGAAACTACAGAAAACATCAATAACCATTGTATGACCCTGTGTGTGAACATTTATTGATTATATTAGGATTCATTTAGGAATTTTATTCGCAAACACAACCCATTGTGCACATTAAATTATCAATTATTGTATTAAACTGTTTATGAAATCTGAAGTGCAGTATGAGCACCCAAGAAGCCTATTCTTGCTCCACCATATTGCTGCATATACATGGACTAAGCTTTATTGTACAGCCACAACATGATTGATTAACATTACAATAGAATATCAAATCGTTTTTTCTAGTCAAATGGTGTACCAACACTGGGTGCCTCAAGTACCGCCAGTGGTACATGTACTGTACCACAGTTTGAGAACCACTGCTCTATACCATATTATTTGTAGTTGCTAGCCTAGCGTTTTGTTTGAGGTTGCAGGGGTTTATCTGTATATATCTGTATATATACTGTAGCATTCGCGTCTATTCAGCGATAGAGCATAGTAAGCTTTATATACACTGCGTTCCAAATTATTATGCAAATTATATTTTACACTGATTTTCCTAAATAGTCGATGAAAATGACAGTCAGTATAATTTTCAAGTCACCAACCTTTAGGGTATAAGTCAAATTTTATTGAACAAACCACCCAATGAAAACAGTATTTTTTCAAAAATGAAAAACTAAAAATGCACTGTTCCAAAGTATTATGCACAACATAGTTTCAAAACTAGCTTGAAATAACAGTTTGCTGCTTTGTATTGGTATTTTAGCAGCTGCTCTCTTAATCCAATTAATTTGTCTGGCAGTAACTTTCCTCATTATGCCTTTATCTGCACAAACCCATCTGTGCTCTGAATCAGCCACAAATCTCTTCTCAGTACAATGATCAAGCTTAAGTTTTCATGAAAAATCTAATGTATTCATATCTTGTCCAAGGCATTGCACTATGTGACGCTTTTCAGTAGCAGAGAGATCCTTTTTCTGTCCCATATTGCTTAAAAACCTGGGGACTGCTTAGTAATGTGGAACATCCTTCTTAAGTAGTTTTCCTTAAGGGCTCACCTGGCAAACTAATTATCACAGGTGTCTGAGATTGATTTCAGTGATCCAAATAGCCCGGAGACACAATAGCATCCATGAGTTTGATTGAAAATCAAAATATTTAATGTTTGACACTTAATTCCAATTTGCATAATAATTTGGAACGGGTTGTAAGTGTTGTAACATCCAAGGGGGTGAATACTTATACAGGGCACTGTATCAATTTGGGGACACTAAAGAGTTTAGCGATACTATAATTCATTTGGTAGACAGTAGAATACTATTTTTGTAGATTTCTGCAGCACCAAAATGTTGTTACAATACACACAGTCTGACAAGTTACTTAAATGTAAATATTTACTATTCATAATATTATTAATAATAATAATAATAATAAAATGATCAAACATATGTCCAACAGGATGATTGCAGATTTTGTTGTACTGTACAACTTAAACCAGTGACTGCCCTATCTTGAATCTTGTGGTTGACTATTGGCAGACCCATGCATGCGCTAAATGCGATCACTCAAAAAATTGAAAATCCGGATGTATTTTTCCCTTCAATCTGGACCCACATTTAGCCTAATCAGGGAAACCACAATACATTACCGTGCCATTATCACCAATCAAATGCAGTAGATGTAAAAACCATTCAGGTACCACCACTGATTCCTTTATTTTTATTGGCACTGGACACTTTCAAGGAAGTGATTTTCCTGTGCTTTAATTTTAGCACAATAAAACATTTTGTTCCCGCTACACAGAGAGCAGAAGACTCAGTGTGCTTAACAGTGGACAAGTTGAAAATGTTTTGGAATTGACCTATTCGTTGAACCGTATTAAGTATAACAGAAGCTACAGTATCCAGGTCCCTTGATGGCCAATGGAAAGGACTGAAGAATGTCTAACTAAAAGCATCTGAGAAGTCTTGAGGGTTTGATAAATGACAGTTTTGTTGCCACACTTGAGTGTTAAGGCACTACAATTTAGTAATAGAAAATATAACACACAGAAGCACTTAGAAAGCCACAGAAAAATTCTTCATATCAGTAATTAAGAAGTAGCAGCTCCACTATCTACCAGAGTGGTTGGTTCGTCATTGTTTACACATCCAACCAATCCATCAGTGATATACAAAAGCAACACTTTGCTGTATATAACATTTTATCTAATGCTCAATATCACACAGAAAACACATTGTGACTGACTACCTCATTATATGACTATGCATTCTATAATAATGGCATTGATAATGTGATATGACTTAAAGAAGCTGATTAATGTTTTTATGGAGCTATTTATAAATCAACTTAGATGACTCATCCTAGTAACCACCCTCGTCCTTTCATAAGGTTATTTTGCATCGCTCCTCCCATCTCTACATCTTTCCTATAATGCCGCTATCCTCATCCATCTCTAGATTTTACCAATGGGATCACTAAACTCCTCCCATCTCTACATTTTACAAATGGGATCACAAAACTCCTCCCATGTCTACATTTTACCAATAGGACCACCCAACTCCTGAAACCTCTGCATTTTACTAGTTGGAAAACAGACCCCTTTCCATCTCTGAATCTTAGCCATTGTACCACCAAACTCCTCCCATTTCTGCATCTTAGCCTTTGGACCACCAAACACCTCCCATTTCTGTCCCTTAGCATTTGGACCACCAAACTCCTCCCATTTCTGTCCCTTAGCATTTGGACCACCAAACTCCTCCCATTTCTGTCCCTTAGCATTTGGACCACCAAACTCCTCCTATTCAAGCATTTAACACCTGGATCACACCTGCCTAAAAACAAACACTAGTTATTGATTAGTCCCTCAACAGTACATGAAGGGATTTTTGGACCACTCCACCATGGACAGCTACTCAGCGGCATCTGTAGCTGTTAATGCACGAACTGTCCTGTCACAAAATCTCAATGGGACCTACATTATGTCTGTACATTGACTAGGCCATCCAAAAACATTAACATTTCATGTTCTTAAGCTATTCTGCTGTAGACTTACTTGTGTATTTCAACTTCCTGTCTTGCTGCATGACCTAGCTGCTCAGGGATGGACGGCCTAACATTCTCCTGTAGCGTTTTCTGAAAAATAAGCAAAAATGCACAAACTCAGATAGAGGTCAAATAATTGTTCATGGCACTGTGTATGGACTGAATCCTAGAGTGTGCTTAAGGCAGCTAATTTATGAGTAAAAATATAAAATCATGCTTAAATCGTTATTAGCTGTGTTTGTCAGTGTAGATATTTACAGTATTAGCAATAAGTGAATCAACACATTATAATCAACTAACCTAGTCTCTTTACAGAATGCTCCTAGTCTAGCTGGTGTATACTCCGGTTGCTATGCAACTCCATGTGACAGATCGTGGGCTGCCCGCTGATTGCTACACAGCTGCAGCGCGGAGGAGAGGAGGAAAAATAGCAGGTCATTTTGCAGTTTGCTATCTTGATTTAAAACATTTCCGACCCACAATATAATTGGTCTAAACCTTGAGTCGGCCCATAGGTTGAAGGAATGTTTTCATTCCCCCCTCCAGATTAGTTTTTGTGAACCCACCATGGGGAATCGTGGGTGTCAAACCCGACCGGACTTAAACAGACCTCTTTGCTTTTCTGTGTATTTTTCTAGTGGGTGCCTCCCACCCTGTAACATTACTTATCACTGTTTACCACTGTGCTTGACTGTATAAAGACACAAGATGCTTGTTTGAATGCTTGAAAATGAATCTGGTTTAAAAGTTGAATGAGTGTGAAGGAGGGAGAAAATGACAGGGAGAGTTGGAGAGAATAGATGGAGAATAGAGGGATAGAGAGAATAAAGCAATGGTAAGAAAAGGGGGAGAGAAATAAGAGTGATGAATACTGCCTTTTTCCAGCTATAAGGACATCTGGAGTTCTGTGAGCTGAACCCATTTTATCTTATTGTGCATGTGGAAACTGTGCATGGCAACGTTGCTTGTCCTGGTTTCTGGATTAGGGCGATGCTCCGGGGCTCTCAGGCACTGAAGCCTGAAAGGCTCTCTCACATGACCATGGAGACACGGCTGACTTCTGCCCTGATTGGGTCGGCTGGGAGAACGCAACACGAGTAGACGCATACATACACACACATACATGTCCCCCTCCTAAAACAGAAACCCTCTAGGGGCTATAGATAGCAGTGAGCCATGAAAACGTCCCTGAAATCACTCCATCGCATCAAAACGCACAATTAGGCCTGAGATTGAATTGCATTGCCACAGAGTTTGGGGTGTGTTTTGGTGCTGCTTGGATATGCTACTGTCAGGCGCTGCCTGCCTGCACTACCCAGCATGCTTAGGATTGTTACTGCAACAATGGCCCAGAGACTTTGCTTGGTAACTGCCTGACCCTAGTGTGTGAGAGAGATGTGGGGTGGTTGATGAGGGCGTTCGGGCACTACCTCAGGAGCACAGACTGTTAGTTGTGATCATAGAGCCTGACAGTTAATACTCCGACTCGGGTACGAACTGGCCAGCCCTTTTAGAGAAACAGCAATCCAGCTACAATGACCGCCTGAGAGGAATACACTAACAGCACTTCACTAGATTACCTATTTTATTTCATAGAGTCTGTCCAGCAAAAAAGCCTGTGTTGGAGATTCATCTCGCACAGTAATCACTAGACCACGAGACAGAAGGCCGCTCTGGATGTGAATGCCCACGAGGGTCTCGAAATTCTACGTCCTGAGATTCCCAGGAGTTTGAAACATCATTAAAGCCAGGAGCAGCCATTTGTTCCAGTTTTCAGGATGAGCAGTGCCGGGCCCTCTCCGCGGTCTTGTCACCAGTGGGGAAATGAAATCCATCAAGAAGCGCCGCTGTGTCCCTCCATCATCGAGAGCGTGAGCAAAACAAAAAAAATGGCAGGCGAATATATATTTTTTTGCTTTCCTTGTCATCTAACCTGGCAGTGTGCCCTCGTGTAGAATAATAGGAGGTAAAGCCATTCTGTTTGTGCCGAGGCATCAGTAGGGGGAAGGCAGTGTGGAGGAGAGAGAAGTGATTTCCATGCTAATGGGAAGGTTCCCGACAGGGCTCTGTCTCCCTCTCCCTCTCCCTCTCCCTCTCCCTCTCCCTCTCCCTCTCCCTCTCTGTCCTGGCGCTGATGCTGATGAATGTAGCTGCTTGACTGTAAGCGCTACGGGGGTCTTGTCCATTCAGGGCTGGGGCGGTGGGGGTGCTGGCTCACATGGGCTCAGCCCCTGGCAGGGGTAATGGTGAATGCGGGAGGCACGGTTAAAATATAGCCAAGCTAAAAAATGAAACACGTGACACCTCACAAAAAAATGGTAGCAACCCCAGAGCGAGTGTCTGGTTGACCAAACTTTTCCATCTGCCAGTTTTGCCTTTGAGGGTTTCAATATGGGTTTGGGTGGCTGCCTGGCCACAACAGCAAGACGTGGGAATGCGCCAGTGGTCGCCCTACAGATATGCTAAGTGGTGAGTGAGTGCAGTAAAGAAACAATTGTGTCAGCAACAACAGCAGTTGAGGTGATGGCCTGAGTCGGCCCACGTTCAACTCTGATATGAGCCTGGATGGATCGCCGGTAAAACAGTGCATGGATTCACATCAACATCCACTGAACGCTTGCCTTGTTAAACACCACTTCCATGTGTAAACAATAGCTTATACAGCCAAATATGGAGCTGGCTAATGAAGGCAGTTGTGCTGCACTATATGCGGTTGGTCTTGAACCTGCAGGGCTGCTGTCCAGCTGTTTCAGTGGGTTACAGATGAGTGGTGATGTGAAGTAATTAGTGGTGAATAAACACAGCCATTAGATTGTTGTGAGTGGGTAAGTGGGGACCTCAGTGGCTCCAAAGCCACTAAGGAAAGCGGAGTAGACCTGCAACACTACAGCCGTGCCAAGGCCATGCCAAGGCCGACCCTGACCCCTGTTGTCAGCTGGCTAAAGCACAGACGTCCGGACACAGTGGACAGACTTTGATGAACGTTGCCTCCAAGGCCACGAATGAGCCAATTGAAGGAGAGAAGTTCTGGGTCATGTTAGGTTGGCATAAAAACTGGAGAAAGTGTTTGGAATTGGACTCTGGACTCAACCTTCAACTCTCTCCATGGCCTTGTAGAGCTACTTTGTCCACACTCTTCTGAACACAATTATGTTGTATGGTTGCACCCTTTACTCGATTCACTCAGCTGTGCCTGTCCAGTCTTACACTGTTGGAAACAAAAACCATTCCCCTATTCCACTGTCTTTAGCATTCCTTAAGGGTACCACAAGTATACTGTTAATTAAACCTGACCCATGAAATCGGCTGTTCTGCACTAATACATTCTGGGTTGTCTGTTGTTTGATTTGTAACTAAGTTTTACTAATTTAGTTGGGTTTCGTTGCAAAAGTAATAGCGATAATGATGATAACAAAACAATTTAGCAATAGCAATAATTCCAATAATTGTTATTGCTAATTAAGTTCCTTGTCCTCAGAAAAAAGTCCTAATTAAAATAGAGTTGGTTAATATTAGCCCCCTTTTTATCCTTTAATTTTCTCTATCTACCCATTTCTTTTCTCTTTATTAATATTTCATCTAAAGTTCAGCGCTTTCTGCTTCAATAGACAGTAAAATCACTGCTGGAAACATTGCTCTCTCTTTCTCTCTAGCTTTCTTTCTTGCTCTCTCTCTGCTCACTACCCCTCTTCCTTACTCCTCATAGCAACTCCCTCCTTTACTGACCATGGCAATTCCCCCTTACTTTTTCATTATTTGCACATCATCTCTATTTTCCATATATTTTCATCCCTTCTATGACCAGTCAGTCTTTTAGTCATATTGATTCAGTCTTTGACCACTCAGTCTTTTAGTCATATTGATTCAGTCTTTGACCAGTCAGTCTTTTAGTCATATTGATTCAGTCTATGACCAGTCAGTCTTTTAGTCATATTGATTCAGTCTATGACCAGTCAGTCTTTTAGTCAAATTGATTCAGTGTTTGACCAGTCAGTCTTTTAGTCATACTGATTCAGTCTTTGGCCAGTCAGTCTTTTAGTCATATTGATTTAGTCTTTGACCAGTCAGTCTTTTAGTCATATTGATTTAGTCTTTGACCAGTCAGTCTTTTAGTCATATTGATTCAGTCTTTGACCATTCAGTCTTTTAGTCATATTGATTCATTCTATGGCCAGTCAGTCTGTTAGTCATATTGATTCAGTCTTTGACCAGTCAGTCTTTTAGTCATATTGATTTAGTCTTTGACCAGTCAGTCTTTTAGTCATATTGATTCAGTCTTTGACCATTCAGTCTTTTAGTCATATTGATTCATTCTATGGCCAGTCAGTCTTTTAGTCATATTGATTCAGTCTTTGACCAGTCAGTATTTTAGTCATATTGATTCAGTCTATGACCAGTTAGTCTTTTAGTCTTATTGATTCAGTCTTTGACCAGTCAGTCTTTTAGTCGTATTGATTCAGTCTATGACCAGTCAGTCTTTTAATCATACTGATTCAGTCTTTTGAAGTGTTCTCTCTTTAATAACTATCCAGTCAGTCAGTATTGTCTCTTGGGACAGTTCACCTCGTTTCTATTCCAGTCTGATAGTCTCCCACCAATATCTCAACCTCTGTCTGTCGATCTCTGCAGTGGGTAGCTGATGGTTATGCTTCAGTCTCTCATCCTACGGCCGCTCCCTTGCTGTCCTGTATCCTTAAGCCTCCTCCACTTTAAGTGCTTGTGTGGTGGACTCTTACTAAACGGATGCAGATTTTATTCAGGCTATTTTCAACCAGTGCGTTCACTTTAGCCAGCTAGACAATTTTTTAATGGCTCTCCTAACTCAACGCATTCCAACCACTCAGGAGAAACAGAAAGGCCGCTCTCTAGATACGATGGGTCCGCTCCTGTTATTCTCTCTTCATCTTTCGGGCCTGTCCTCTCCGAGGATGGGTAATATTGCCCTGAATCTGTCCTCTCATCCTTTTATTTGACAGAGTTCCCAACCCATGTATCCCTTTCAGTATCCTGTTTACTGCTTGTCATCCCCTCTCTCCTTTCATTCGTTCTCCTCACCTCCTCTACCCACCCCGGTGTCGGTGTGATGTCACTGCGTAGGTCTTGTTTACGGAGACCGGCTCACACCTCTTATTAATTCTCACTGGCTGTCTTTTACCTTCCCTTTTCTCCAATCTCCTAGTCACCGTGGCACAGCAGTTCAACACTCTTGGCTTCGACCAGGTACCCTGACCAATCCTGTGTCCTTCACTGAACCGTTAAACAGTGAAATGTGTCTTAGCTCTGTAGTGGCGGGAGAGAAAAGGCTTTTGGGGTTTCTGCTTCGGGGTGGGGGTGGGGTGAAGGTGTTTTTCTTTGAAGTGGGTTTGAGCAGGGCACAGTGCAGGGCTTCTAGTCTCTCTTGAGCACAATTACCAAGGCAGACGGGGAGCTTTGTGTCAGAGAGGCACGGTGCTTTGAGCCTGCGTCCACATGCTGCGTCAGCACAGCCCACTCTGATGGCCAGAACCACAGGAACTTAGCCCTGGGGATCACATGGTCTGTCCCAGTCTTTAAGAGGTCTGGATTGCTCTGGTGTAAGTGATGTGCAATTATTGGTGCCTTGGCATCGTGTACTCATATTATTTGCAATTTACTTTTGCCTCGGCCATTTATATCCAGAAGATTTGATGAATGGTTTCTGTTGCCAGTTTGAGTGTACATTGTGAAAGGGGAGTTGATCGTTGTGCCTTACCCTCACTATTCCCCCCCGCCCCTTTAGTCCAGCGCTACAGCTCGGAGCCTGAACGTTTGTGTGTGTGCGTGTGCTTGTTTTGCATGTACTGCGTGATTTTAATTCACTGCTCTTGTATAACATTCATCTTGGGACACAAAATATCTTGCAAAAGTTTGTCACTCT
>JACXGM010012032.1:12336-24454 GCA_016801145.1 Umbra pygmaea
GAGAGAGAGAGAGAGAGAGAGAGAGAGAGAGAGAGAGAGAGAGAGGGAGAGAGGGAGAGAGAGAGAGAGAGATTCTGTGTCTGCGTGGGTTGCCTGATACGGGTAACATTGTTTTCTGGCTCACTTGAATAGAACTTGGCTAATGTTGGGTCTTAGTAATAAGTCTGTTTAGTGGGATGGTCTGAGTGTTTGTCTCCTGGTGGCCAGTGGCCCAGATGGCTGGTGCACGTAAGCTGATATGTAAAGTTGATTCACTGGCACACAGTCTCTTCCAGTAGGCATGTTTCTGTGGGTGTTAGCATACTGAGTTTCATGTTTCACTGCCTTAGGAGATGGAAATGTATACAATATTCAAAAATGTACACTGTTTGCTCATCCTCTAATTATTGGTACAATATACAAAGGAAAGTATTTGTCATTCATATGCAATGGAAATGTGTGTGTTTTTGCAACATATTGTAGTGCCCAGCCAACCCTGACGGACGCCACGCACAAGGAAAAGTCGTGACTAATCACAAGTTCAAATTGTCAGTATTAACAAATGGCCCTACTTCTAGTAAAAAGTTGCATGCCAGAGTTTTCCTGTTATTTCAGCCAGTAGTTGTGAAAGTGGTGCTTATGAGCCAAAAAGATTTTTATGTAGCCAATTTGACAGGCCTCTAGGCAATTCTTAGCATATTTTACTAACACAGTTCATAATATCATAGAAATCAAGTGTACTTTAGATCCCAAAACTCTTCTTTCATTAGCCATGGTAAGATGGTGTAAGATCCTCAATCAGTGGTGAGGGAAAGCAGCTGCTACGAATGGAGAAGTGGTCATGGTAGGATCAAAGACCAGTTGAAAGTAGCTCACTACTAGCCCTTAAATGTCATAGACAATGCTCTTTTCCTCAAGGTTGTACTTGAAGACTTGACCCTGAGGACATGTAGCTAGTGTGTAGCTATGGCTACGATGTTGGTTTGATGTGTCTTGCCGAACACCACAGTCTCCTTATGTCTGAAAACCAGAGACAATGTTGTTGTCATATAAAAGTGACGGCTTGATTAATGTTGTAACATCCTGTTTAGACTGTATTGGTAAAGCCTGTATTTTCTCATGAAGGAAACCTTTGTCCTTTTATCTTATTCTGAGAGAATTCATATCTAAACATTTCCTCATACGTTGTCCTTATTTGTTGTCTATCATTTCTACTGTCTTAAAATGTTACAGACAACGTAGTTCTGAGGCCCATCTGATTTCTCCAGTCATGGCAAGTAGATATCTGCTCTGCAAAATGGCCATGTCAGTTTTGAACATGTAAGGCAAAGCGAAATATCGTTCTCAATCCTCAACTCACTCATTCTTTTCTAGAGGTTGCTGTGTGTGTGTGTGTGTGTGTGTGTGTGTGTGTGTGTGTGTGTGTGTGTGTGTGTGTGTGTGTGTGTGTGTGTGTGTGTGTGTGTTAGTTTGCCACACGGCAACGTGTGAAGAATCCACTTCGTGCACAGAGCAGACCTGTGACTGACTAGCTTAGCACAGCTCAGCTGAGGGCGCTCCCCCTTGAGCAGAGAGTCATGGGAGTCTTCCTCTGCCACATAAACGGCAGCTCCAGCAGAAGGGCTCATTAGTGTGGAGACTGAATGTGAAGAGCTCTAAAAGGTAAAGTTCCCTGCATGTTTAAACATGACTGAGTGAAGAGGGACCACAGGCCTTTATCCGTCCTTGATTATTAATCAAGCTTGTTAGCAAAGAAGAAATAACAGCAGGAGACAAACACAGGCGCCGAGCATGACATTATGTGTCGTCTTTATCGCTCCTCACCAAACAAACAACATAGGCAAAGAAAGAGTGTTGTTTAACCTTTAGTCCCTGTAATACATCTCTCCTTGGCTTCAGTACCACTATTAAATCCCACACTGGCTTCAATAACTGTAAGACATCTCTCCCTGGTTTCAGTAACTGTAATATGTCCCCTACCTGGTTTCAAGAACTGTAAGACATCGCTCCCTAGTTTCAATAACTGTAATATGTCCCCTACCTGGTTTCAAGAACTGTAAGACATCTCTCCCTGGTTTCAGTAACTGTAATATGTCCCCTACCTGGTTTCAAGAACTGTAAGACATCTCTCCCTAGTTTCAGTAACTGTAATATGTCCCCTACCTGGTTTCAATAACTGTAAGACATCTCTCCCTAGTTTCAGTAACTGTAATGTGTCCCCTACCTGGTTTCAATAACTGTAAGACATCTCTTTCTGGTTTCAGTAACTGTAATATGTCTCCTACCTGGTTTCAGTAACTGTAAAATGTCTCCTACCTGGTTTCAGTAACGTAATGTGTCCCCTACCTGGTTTCAGTAACTGTAATGTGTCCCCTACCTGGTTTCAGTAACTGTAATGTGTCCCCTACCTGGTTTCAGTAACTGTAATGTGTTCCCTACCTGGTTTTAGTAACTGTAATATGTCCCCTACCTGGTTTCATTAACTGTAATGTGTCCCCTACCTGGTTTCAGTAACTGTAATGTGTTCCCTACCTGGTTTCATTAACTGTAATATGTCCCCTACCTGGTTTCATTAACTGTAATATATTCCCTACCTGGTTTCAGTAAATGTAATATGTTCCCTACCTGGTTTCAGTAACTGTAATATGTCCCCTACCTGGTTTCAGTAACTGTAATATGTTCCCTACCTGGTTTCAGTAACTGTAATATATTCCCTACCTGGTTTCAGTAACTGTAATATCTTCCCTACCTGGTTTCATTAACTGTAATATGTCCCCTACCTGGTTTCAGTAAATGTAATATGTTCCCTACCTGGTTTCAGTAACTGTAATATGTCCCCTACCTGGTTTCAGTAACTGTAATATGTTCCCTACCTGGTTTCAGTAACTGTAATATGTCCCCTACCTGGTTTCAGTAACTGTAATGTGTCCCTTCAGGTATGTGGTCATTCTCTGTGTCTGAGCTGGCTGTTCTGGGAGCAGAGGTAGGCCGTATCTCGGCAACAGATGCCGACCTAGGTGACAACGCCAAGCTGGAATACACCATCCTGGAGGGGGAGACGGGGGATACGTTCAACATCAGTGGAACAAACCAAGAGGCTGTGATCACTCTGAACAAGGTAAGAGGCAAGACGAATGTGGGAGTAAACAAGGGAACATGTTGGGTGTCAGCCCAGAAAGAGTGATGGGGGGAACCAGGGTGGAATAATGGACCAGGTGATGGAAGAGGAGGACGCAGGTGAACTGCTTGGCTTGGTCTCTTTCCCTCTGCCCTGGGGAGGCTGCGCCTGCTATGGTGGGGAGATGAGCCTCAGTGAGTCAGGAGGCCGTATCTATGTGTGTGCTTGATGAATCAGCCGGTTTGCCTTGAAGCTGTCTGATTCAAGATGATTCTCCCCAGAGCAGAATGTCACTCTGCGTTATCACACAAACAGTTCCACTAATGAAGACGTGTGATTGGTGATGAGAGCTGAGAGCGGCGTATTGTGTGTGTCTGCGTGTGCGTGTGTGTGTGTAATATGTGCTATTAGTCCCCTGTGAGGAGAAGTGTCACGTGGGCTGCACATGTTGACTGACATCCATCACAGCAACACCTCAGACGTGTCTGTACTGCTATCGGAGTGTAAATGAGATGTTCAGAGGGGCCGACACTGAGTCTGGCTGTTAGAATATATCCTGATGGTCATCCAATGTGTGTGTACATGCGTGTGCGTGCTGTGTGTGTTTGTGTGTGTGTTTTTCACTGTGACAGGACCTTCAGGGTTTGAGAGACGTGTTAAAAAAGCTTTGGCCAGAGGTGCTGTTTTAAGGGAATTCTAGGCCTGGATGTGTGTCTGAATAAAATGGGGTAGGCTGGATGGGGGTGAGAGGCTGGGGGGGTGAGTAGACGCAGGGACAACACAGAGACTGAAATTAGCCGGGCTGCCAGAGCAAATACAGTAACGGAAAGAGAGAGGGAGAGAGACGGGTGGTAGAGAGAGAGAGAGAAAATGGAGAGGGAGAGACACAATGAGGCAGAAAAACACATCGAAAGGAAGACAGGCAGGCTAAAAAAGAGGTCTGTTCGAGGAAAAACAGCTACAGAGTTGGAGAGAGAGAGATGGAGAGAGAGAGTGAGTACCCCAACACAGAGAATGTCTAAGCAGCAGTGTGATGCAGGGGGAGACAGAAGTGATCAGCTCAGTGTGTGCTCACTGACTGGAGAAATGACATGTAAACAAACACACTCCTCTACACCCTCCCCTCGCTCCCCTCACATGATGATTCCACTGCAGCGAGGAAGCCAAACAAAACCTACAATTACTATTCCAACACGATGCTTCGTCTCACCTCTCTCTCCTTGCAAAACAAATTATTTATAAAATGAAACAGAAGACTTTAAACTTTACAAAATACGTATGGGGATGTCTTCTCTAGTGTTCTCCAGGATTGGCTCAGAGAATATCCCGTTCCCGTGGAGACAGGGACTATGGCAGTGACAGGCTCTGGGTGGGTGTATCACAGTGATGAGAAGGTTAAAGGGATTTAGCCTCTTAGAGAATCCACGCGTACATTATTAATGGAAAACATAAATGACACTAATAGAATTTAAACAAACACAGCGTAAAATTAGCATTATGCTTCCCCCATCATTCATACCCTGTTAAACAAAACACCACAGGGCCTCATTAGGGAGTGTGTGTGTCGTTTGTCTACGTACAGGTAAAAGTGTGTGTGAATAGTTACTCAATGTTGGTGACCAGTGGTCCTAGTGAAAATGTTTCAACAACAAATAAAACAACACAGGGATTTTAAGGTAAGAGATGATCTTTTTGCCCTTAGGATGAAAAGATTTCCTGCTGGTACAATTTTTGCCACCACAGTGATGCCCTGACCTCGTGGGTCACCTCACAGCCACAGACTGAATCTCATTTCTAACATTGATCTTGGACTTACCGACACACAGCCGCACAGCAACACACAGAATGGAATGCGTACACAGCCAGACATGCTTGCACATATACACACAGACACACACACACACTTTCGACCTTGCAGCTTTAACGGTTCACACTCAGTGGAATGACCAAAAACTTGTGAAGGAATACAGTCATTTGTTTAAAAAAGGGAGAAAATGATGGTGCCTGTCCAAAAGACTGAGGGTCAGCAGCTCTGTGTGATGGATGACAGAGAGAGCCAATGACAGGCCCATGGGCAGTGATGAGAAGGAGAGCTGGGTGACGGGGTGGTGCAGGGTTAGCCAGAGACGAGCCGGGGAACCTGGGTAATTAACACCACCAGTCAATCTGAGTTAAGACTAGGGGGACGGCCTGGGTCTTAACACTGCTTATTCACACTTTCATCGGGCCAGGACAAACCACCCCCACTTTACTCTCCCCCTCTGTCACCTTCTAACTCATCCTGCACTTCTCCTCTTTTCTCAGGGGCCATTTTGTAGAGTAGTAGCTGTATTCTCTTGTCTCAGGCTGACTCATTGTTCTGACTGGTTCTCTAAACTGTCTCGGCTCAGGTCACTCTAATTGAACCTGTAAACGCCGACTGGGGATTTAAACACACAACAATTAATTTAAAGGCTTATATGAGCGCACTGAGAGAAGAGCTTTTTTTAAATGGGTTTTTCTGAGGCCACCAGTTATAGATGAGATCTACTCACAGTGCCTCATAGCCTAAATGCTGAGAAACGGATGGTAACAACAGAATAATAGAACGTGGTCTGAATTGGGAAATGCATTATGGTTCCAAGGCTTAAATGAGACCATTGCTGTGTTTTTTTCATTGTGTTTGTACCTAATTCAGATCTACTGGGTCAACATCAACTGAAGCATGAAATTAACAAAGTTATTCGGAGGTTTACACTAAGGCTTCTTCACTGTAAATAGATGAGCAACCCTTGGTTACTGTTCAGCAATGCTGCCACCTGGTGGTCAACACATAATCTGAACCAGTTAATTGATAAGTTCCTCTCATCCCACATGTGATTGGCCTACTGTAGGCCTGAGAAGAGAGAGAAACAGGAAGTTAGGACATGAATACTAAACAGACATTTAGAGCCCCTTCGCCCCAAGGCACTTTTGGGAATGTGTAACTGAGCCTGTCAGAGGACATGGTGAAGTTATTACCATACTGTGTATACCTATCCATCTACATAAAGTGCCCCAGGGTAGGTGGGGTCTAGCTGAGTCTATTCTAAAGTGGGTTGATTACACAGCTGCTTGTTGCACAGGCCCGTGACTCACAAAGTTACCCTAAGTTAAGTTAGATGTTCAATGGGAAACAGATTATGTTATGCCAAAAATGCATAAAATTACTTCTTAAAACTGTTTTAAACTCTTATCAATCCTATAATTAGTAGAATACGACCCACTTCACACTTGAATTTTTACCTAAGTAAACATTTTCGTAATGAGTTTATGGTCCTAATCGCTAGTTTTAAGACTTCTGCAATACATAATGATGTAAATTTTTAGAATGATGGTCTCCTTGATTAAAAAATTGGCGATGAGCAGGGGGTGTTTTAGGGGGCGTGGCTATGGCATTTGGATGTACGACAAGACACTCAAAGGAGTCGGCAGTTTTTCCAGTAAGTAATGTTACATTTTGTTTTACATTTTGTCTTAATAATGTTTTTTGTTAGCCAACGTCAGAATCCCAATTCATATCAGTTAGCTAGCTAGATTACTCCTCCCTTTCATCTAAAATCTTCACATCCGCAACCAAGATGTCTGCGCCCGTACAACTGCAGTACTTTAGCTGTCCTATTGAAGCAACTCACTCACGCTACAACTCGTTTCTAGTGCTTATAAACACGTCTTCCTTAGCGCAATACTTCACTTTTTCCCATTTGTTGTTGTCAAATACACAAGATAACTTACTAGCCACAGCTGTATTAAGCTACCTAGAAGTTTAAATATCAGCTAAAAAGCCTAGTCTGACGTCACCTTGACATGAGCTGCATCATGTCTATCCATGACCGCACTGACTCGTTAAGAGGCGAGTGTGCACTGTGTTCCTCACGCATGCAGGCACAACAAGTTCAATTAAGAACAGCGTTATAACAACAGATTATCTAAGTGACAAGCAAATGCAATTCATGTGTCAAACAACATGTTAATGTCTCAGTTTTTCCAGGCTGCCTTCACACTACCTTATTTTGATTCACATCTGTGGTCTCAAATTCAAGGTACTGCGACACAAAGTGCTGCTTTTTATTGGGACTAAAATCCAACTCACCAGAGGCCATCTTTCTGCCCCACAAAAGTAATTTTTTTCTTGGCTTTCACGTATGTTGTTGGTGGGCGTATACGGGCAGTCACCTTGTGACACTTCACTGCGTGAATTTGTAAGACCATTGACACAACAGTTAAAATCTGGGCCAGATGTGCAGCCTTTGCATTGTTTCAAATTGCGATTTCAATTTGAAATAGACTAATCGTTAAGCCCTAGCAGACAATTCTTCCTATTCACTTCAGAATGAATCCGGTTGCTTCCATCTTCTGTCACATCATCAATAAACACTAGTGACCCAGTGCCATTGGAAGACATGCATGCCCACGCCATCACACTGCCTCCACTGTGTTTTACAGATGATGTGGTATGCTTCGGATCATGAGCTGTTCCAAGCCTTTCCATATTTTTTTCTTCCCATCATTCTGGTAAAGGTTGATCTTGGTTTCATCTGTCCAAAGAGTACTGTTCCAGAACTGGGCGGACTTCATTCGATGTCTGGCAAAGTCTAATCTGGCCTTTCACTTCTTAAGGCTTGTGAAAGTTTTTCACAATTTAGTGAACCCTCTGTATTGGCTCTCGTGAAGTCTTATCTTTATGGTAGACTTGAAAAAGAAATACATACTGTACCTCCTGGAGAGTGTTCTTCACTTGGCTGGATGTTGTGAAGAGGTTTTTTTGTCTTCTGTGGACGTCCAGGCCTTTTTGTATTTTAGAGCTCACCAGTGCATTCCTTTTTATCAGAATATACCAAACTGTTGATTTGACCACTGCTAATGTTCCTGTTATCTCTCTGATGGATACATTTCTCTTGCAGCCTTAGGATGGCCTGTTTCACTTGCATTGAGAGTTCCTTTTACCGCATGTTGGGGGTTCACAGCATCAGCTTCCAAATGTGAATGCCACACCTGGAATCAACTCCAGACCTTTTACCTGCTTAATTGATGAGGAAATGCCAAAGGAATAGCCCAAATATGTCCAGGAAAGAGCCTATGAGTCAATTGTCCAATTACTTTTGGACCCGTGAAAAAGAGGGGGCTACATATTAATGAGCTGACATTCATCAACACTTCCTCCAATTTGAATGTGAATACCCTCAAATTAAAGCTGAGCGACTGCATTTTAAGCCCATACTAATTATTCAACTATAAGTTATATATACCTATATAATGTATATTTTGGTAAACAGCCAAAATAACAAAGTGCATAGACTAATCTCGGCACATTTAAAATTTTCAGTTCCACAAAAATTCTGTTTTAATGTGTTATGTATCTGCATATAAATGTGTTAACCGAATCATTGTTCCGTTTAAATCTCAGATAAATTATATTGGATTGTTGTGGTTGTTTGTTATGTTTGTATTTTATATTTTTATTTTTTGTTCATGTTTTTATTGTTGTAATAAAACCTTATGTTTACTAGTCAGGTGCTATAACCACGAGGCTAACTGCTGGCTTCCTGCAGCCCTCTGATAGCATTTCTATTTGTTGTCCACTCCAGTTTAAACTGTTCTTGAACTCCCACCTCCTCTCTACCTCCTCTCCATTTTGATTGGGTATTGAAATTAACCAATCATAATCTTACTATGATCTTTGTAAGCCTCCCATTTCTGTGGCGGTGATTCTGGGCACACTTTGACTCTGTTAGTTATTTTCATATGCTGTCACTTTAAACGGTAGGCTAATCCTTGGTCACCCGCTAGCAGGGTTTCAAGGATTATCAGTGTTTGTTTTTTCACTGAAAAGAAAGATTGTACTAATCTCCCAATAGGGGAAGAGTGAATGGAGAAGTGTAACAGGAAGAGAGAGACAAGTAGAGATGGATGGAGAGAAAGACAGAGGGGCAGAATAAAACAGAGGGAGGGGAAGAGAGGAGAGAGGGAGGATGAGAGGAGAGGAAGAGAAAGGGTGCACACACCCGGGGGGGAGACAAATATGAAGGGATCAGAGAGACAGCAAACACACTGATGGAGATGATATTCTGGCAGAGCAGGACTGCAGCTTCATTTCTGTCATGAGCGCAGTCTGGAGTCAAAGATGTCCTCTTGATGTAACACATTGAGAGCTGTGTGAGGTCTCATACAGGTCAGGCCAACAGGATGGGGAAAATCCTTATTCAGCATGCGGCATGCAGTTAAAGTCAAAACGGTTCACATTCCCCTCTACAGTCGGATGGAGACAGAGGCTACACATTCTGTACAATGGCTTCAACGCAGCAGATTCAGATAATTTAAAGCCCCGGTGATCACAGTCTACACAGGTTGGCCACACGCAAACGCAAATACACAAGAGCACAAAAACTCACGTGAGCATCAACCATAGTCGATGTGTGATGTATTATGTATGACTACGTGACTATTGTACCATGCAGGTTAGTTAATTAACTTAACATTCAGACCGTAGCGGAAAAGCAAGGTTTTCCGGTTACGAATCAGAATTTCAAACAAAAAAGTACGAGAGCAAGACAGGAGAAGGTTGTGCTAAAAGGTGGGGGGGGGGGGCAAGACAGACAGACAGACAGACAGACAGACAGACAGACAGACAGGAAGTGAGAAGAGGGAGGTGGTGGCTGTGATAAGTGCCTTCTGTAAGCGTGAGCGAGGGAGAGAGATGAGTGTGTGTTCTGGGTGTCAGAGATGGACCTCGCTGAAGGAGGGGGGGAGTGGAGGGCGTGATGGAGTGGCTGTGGGGGTGGAGGTGTGTGTGTGTGTGGGGGGGGGTGATGAGTGTGTGCTCACAGTGTAAGTGACATCTCTCCTCCTCAGACAGATTGTCTCTCTCCCACTTTAATGGTATCCTGGAAGAGACCTCCCCCCCCCGTGTCTGACGTTTCACTTTCCCCTGCTTATGTTATTGTATTGCCTATATTCCAATATCCATGTCCTTCAATTCCCCTTTCCGTACTGCATAATTTTTAATCAATCTCGGCCCTGTTAAGATTACAGATCTGCTGTAAGAGAATGCACTTCTGTGAGAAAATGAAAAAGAGGCGAGATCAGAAAGACGAGCAAGATGTCAATATTTTCCTCCACGAGGGACCTTCAAACTTACTATTTATTCTCTCGACTTATGCGTGGGATATTGCTCATATCTAAACAGTGTATTTATCCCTAGTCCAGTCCAACCCCATTTTTCTGCCAATTATACTGACATCCAATATAGGACTCAAAAGTGTGGCATGTAGAAATCCCAGGGAAAGCAGTTTTGATCCAGATGCCCCAAAAGCAATCATCTTTCCTGTTCTGAGACAGGCTCATTCCTTCAGACTACAGGATCACTGCTGTCAGGAGAAACCACAGTCAACACACAGACAAACAGACTGACTCTGAGAAACAAACAGCTCTGCTCGCACTAATAGTGTTCATAAGTTCTCGGCAGATGCCAGTATCAGACTCGTCTGGAGCTACAGTATAACATCCTCACAGATTTTCAATACCACTTGGCAATGCTCCACTAAAGAGCCAATACAGATATCTACTGTAAACCCTCTGTCTCTGCTATATCTACTGTTAACCCTCTGTCTCTGCTATATCTACTGTAAATCCTCTGTCTCTGCTATATCTACTGTAAACCCTCTGTCTCTGCTATATCTACTGTTAACCCTCTGTCTCTGCTATATCTACTGTAAACCCTCTGTCTCTGCTATATCTACTGTTAACCCTTTGTCTCTGCTATATCTACTGTTAACCCTCTGTCTCTGCTATATCTACTTTTAACCCTCTGTCTCTGCTATATCTACTGTTAACCCTCTGTCTCTGCTATATGTACTGTCAACCCTCTGTCTCTGCTATATCTACTGTAAACCCTCTGTCTCTGCTATATCTACTGTAAACCCTCTGTCTCTGCTATATCTACTGTAAACCCTCTATCTCTGCTTTATCTATTGTAAACGCTCTGTCTCTGCTATATCTACTGTTAACCCTCTGTGTCTGCTATATCTACACTGTAAAAACTAGAAATGTGCCCTGTCCAGTTTATATGATTTTCTGAATCATTACCATGAACAAATGTAATGACTATACAAAAATGAACAAAAGCATGTTACACCAACAGTTTGACTCACAAATGTAACCAAACATGCATTTGTGAGTAAACTGAACGTGAAATTTGTAGTTCCCAAGCTATGGCGCCATACTGTAAACCCTCTGTGTCTGATATATCTACTCTAAACCCTCTGTGTCTGATATATCTACTCTAAACCCTTTGTCTCTGCTATATCTACTGTAAACCCTCTGTTTCTGCTATATCTACTGTTAACCCTCTGTCTCTGTTATATATCTACTGTTAACCCTCTGTCTCTGCTATATCTACTGTTAACCCTCTGTCTCTGCTATATCTACTGTTAACCCTCTGTCTCTGCTATATCTACTGTAAACCCTCTGTCTCTGCTATATCTACTGTAAACCCTCTGTCTCTGCTATATCTACTGTAAACCCTCTGTCTCTGCTATATCTACTGTTAACCCTCTGTCTCTGCTATATCTACTGTTAACCCTCTGTCTCTGCTATATCTACTGTTAACCCTCTGTCTCTGCTATATCTACTGTAAACCCTCTGTCTCTGCTATATCTACTGTAAACCCTCTGTCTCTGCTATATCTACTGTTAACCCTCTGTCTCTGCTATATCTACTGTAAACCCTCTGTCTCTGCTATATCTACTGTAAACCCTCTGTCTCTGGTCAGGGTCCAACGTTAACTTTTTTTCTCACTGGCCCTATCGGGCCAGTTGGTCTAAAAGTTACTGGCCCGGACGGATTTATTACTGGCCCAAATTAAATTAGGAAAAAATAAATAAAAACCTGTGTTTCTTTACATAAATGCACATAAATTACACATGTGTAACCAAAAAACTACATCAATTAATGTATTTTCCCCCTCTTGACAACATGGTAGGAGAGATGTAAATAATAATATTT
>JACXGM010012033.1:0-24415 GCA_016801145.1 Umbra pygmaea
TAGTGTGGTATAGACAAGGGAGTTACCCTACGGGTGGTGTATGGCCAGGCCGTCTTGCCTGACACTCCCCAAAAGTGCCTCCTCTCCTCCTCTGGGAACCAAAAGAGAACACAGGGTTATTTACAAATCACAGGTAAACACTAACACCACTCACACTCTAAATAGGCCTATCACTCACACAAACACTACAGCTCTCACTGCCTAACACTCACAAAATGCACAATGGTCACACTAAACAGGCTACCAAGTGTGGTACCATCCACACATCTAAACACTTCGCACACACACTGAAATCTACAACCCAAAAGCAGCTAGTAAGAGCCAAAACAAAGTGGCCTCAACCACTAAAAATACAGACCAAGTGAGTAGCAAGCTCACACACAAACCAAACCTGAGACAGGCAGTCAGAGAGAATGAATGAACACAAAATGGCTGGTTTTATACTGAGGGGAAGGTATGATGGGTAATGGTGATTGCTGATCTTGATAATGAGGGGGAGGAGCCAGGGATAAGTGATGAGTGATGATTGCAAACATTATCCACCTGTGGGGAACACACAAACTGAACAGAAACAAACACACAGAAAGAGACAGAAACATAGCAGGATCATAGCAGACAAACTCTAATCAAAACCCAAGGTACACATTAAGTTTATATATAGACTGGGGGACGTAACACGCAGTATTGTCAAAACGAGTTGCAAAGTTTAGCTGTACAGCCATCTTACATGGGGATGTTTTCTCAGATTACTTCCAAAATCATTGATGTATGGAAACATTACCATGCTTGCCATAGTTAGCTAATGTTCCTGTCTGTGTATCTTGTGGCTGCATGATTTCCTCAGGCAAAGAGACAAGGTGTTATAATATTTAGTTTAGGCTATACATAGTCTCATTGACGGCAAAAGATATAACTCATTTCTTTCACTTCTCATCCAGAAATAGTTATCTTTTTTATAGATCTTGATTTTTTCACAGTTGTTAATAATCTTTATCTAGCTAGTAAACTTGATTGTAAATCCAATGTGAATCAACAATACTAATTTAGGGAGAGGTTTAAATTCATACATGAAACATTCAGGGGCATTATGAATTTAAGCTGTTCACACACTGTACAATTTAGATTTTTATGGCCTTTGGCATTTACTCCAAACCCAAAATAACCCTGTGTGCACAAATATTAGGCAGGTTGTAAACAATGAAAATGAACCTCAAACCTGAATCTTAGAAGAACATCTGAGTGCACAGTTGTGTAAATATTAGTGTGCAGAATAATTATACAACTACAAGAAAAATGAAAATGTTTCATATGACTTGTTGATTTTCATCTGTTAAAGTGAGAATAATAAACAAATAACTGAAAATGTACACATAAACATTTCAAAACAAACCAATGACTAATCTAGCCACCTTTTTTTCCAATAACAGTTGACAATCAACTTTTTGTGCAGCAGCAACCACAGCCTCCCAGACATTGTTCAAAAAGGTGTACTATTTTCCTTCACTGTAAATTGATAGTTGGAAGGGACCACACGTTCTCAATAGGGTTTAGTTCAGATGAGGAAGGGGGCCATGTCATTATTCTTTCATCTTTAAGGCCTTTACTGGCTAGCCATGCAGTGGAGTACTTCAATGTTTGCGATTGCATTGTCCTGCATAAATATCATGGTCTTCTTGAAAGATGCAGATTTTTCCCTGTAACACTGCTTGAAGAAAGTGTCTTCTACCATACCATACCAGTACCCCACCACCACTTTGCTGGCGTCTAGTCCAGCCACCGGACCATCCATCTGGTCTGTGAAGAGTCACTCTCATCTCATCAGTCCATGACACCTTTAAATATTATATCTTTAGATATTTCTTGGCCCAGTTTTGAGGTTTCAACTAATGTGTCTTGTTTAGTGTAGGTTGGGTTTCAGCCTTTCTTACCTTGTGTCACGCCTAGCCCAGTGTGGGCTGGCGTTTATGAACGATTGGACTGAGATTTGGACTCTATGTCTATGTTCATTTGTAAGTCGTTCTTGTTTGGTTTAGTGGTCCAGTGCAGATGCATGGTGGTTCGGTTTATGTATTCATGTATGTTTGCCTTTAAGACTGACAGCTCCTCCAGTTAAGCAGTTCCTAGTAAGTCTGCTAGGTTGTGCCAGTACATTGCAGTTCCGACTAATTAGAGGATGACGCTCAGCTGGTCTCTATTAGAGTCTGTGCATAAGAGTGCTGCTTAACTGGAGAGAGCTGTCGGTCATTGAATATCCACACAGGATACTATTCTGCGGTATGGTGCTGTTTATTCATTCTTTCAAGTTCTGTCCAGGAGTTCTGTCTGATTTGGTTGTGAGAAGAGTGTGATACAGGTTGGAGTTTAATTGCGTATGCTCTGTATATGTTTCGATTTATTTCCCTAGTGTCCAATGCCAGTATAAGAGCATAGAGAATACATATACTATCGTTGTGCACTCACTGTATTTTGTTCACCTGGAATCGAGTGAGCTACAGTACATTCTGGGTTGAACATTAAGAATAAATACCTTCGTTTACCATCATCTGTCCACCTGTGAGTCTCCATCCTCATTTCACCAACACCACCGTGATACCTTGGCCATGTCTCTGACCACTGAACATCTTGTACTTCTGGACACTCCAGGTACAGTTTTATGCAAAGGTTTAGGCACCCCTGACAATTTCCATGATTTCCATTTATAAATAATTAGGTGTTTGGATCAGCAATATAATTTTGATCTATCAAATATCTGAAGGACACAGTAATAGTTTGGTGGTAAAATGAGGTTCATTGGATTGGCAGAAAATGTGCAATATGCATCGTAACAAAATTAGACAGGTCCATAAATTTGGAAACCCTTGTCATTTTGTTGATTTGAATACCTGTAACTACCTAGCACTGATGAATTGGAACACAGATTTGGTTTGGAGAGTTGATTAAGCCTTGAACATCATAGACCAGTGTATCCAATCATGAGAAAATGTATTGAAGGTGGCCAATTGCAAAATTTTTTTTTTTTTACTCTCCTCTGAAGAGGGACAACAACTCACAAATGACCTGAAAAAAATACTGTTTATTATTTTTGTTTTAATTTAACCTTTATTTAACCAGGTGGGCACGGTGAGAACAATTTCTCATTTAAAACGGCGACCTGGCCAAGATAAAGCAAAAAGGTGCAAGTACAGACAGAGTTACACATAAATACAAATACACAAGAATTACACAAAGGGTACAGTAAAGACGAAAGACAAAAAAAATACAGTCAAAATACAGTCGAAATTGAACGAGGTAGATGTAATTACATGTACAATTAGTGCAAAGAATTCTTAGGTTTAGAGGTAGATCGAATAAGTATACATAGCAGGCAAATACAATGTAATAAGTTAACATTGGTATGAAAATTTACTGTGCAAATGGTAGCAGTGCAAATAACAGTTGAGAAATAATATATTTAAAATAAATATTGTTCAAGTCAGTATATACACAGGTGCTTATTTGGCAGAGTGCCACGGTAATGGATCAGATAGGGAAAGGTAGTGCACATGATGGGGGGGGGGGGGGGTCAGCAGGTGCAATGGTCAGACAGAAGCTCTGATAATTGAGATTTAAAGGAAGTTAGGGGGACAGTTGTAACGAGTTTCAGAGTCTTCTGTAGCTCGTTCCAATCATTAGCTGCGGCGAACTGAAATGCATTGTTCAACATTATGGTTTAGGGGAAGGCTACAAAAAAGCAATTTCAGAGATTTAAGCTGTCAGTGCTAACTGTAAGGAACATAGTGAGGAAATGTAAGATCACAGTGTTATGTCCCTCAGTTATCTGTGAGGGCTGTGTTCAGTTCTTGTTAAGGCCATAATTGACAGGCTAACTAAAATATTGGAGAGGCAAATGTGTTTGTCATATCTAATGTTTGATTTTGTAGGCTTTACCTGTGTACTTGAAAAGACCTCAGTGTTTTTCAAACTTTTTTTCCGGCGACCCACATTTTCAAAAAACCATTGTGACCCAAATGTCATGAAAATAGGTATTTGCAAATATACAATTTTCCTACCATTTGTATGTAGGGGTATTAACATAATACATACATTCTAATTGTCACCAGAATAATAATAGGTACAACATTAATTTTCTCAATATTGACAGTATTATCACCACATACCTGTGTTTTATAAAAACATGTTAAAATCCCCAAAATAACCAAGATGAGGTGGTTTTCCCACAAATATTACATTACTTGTAATAATTTACTCGCATTCAGATAAAAAAATATCCATGAGGCTGTTTTAACTAGCTATGTGAAACTAAAGTCAAATAAAAGTTTGGAAAACGGTAATACAGTAAATGGCAATTATTTTTGTTACTTGACCAGCGCATTGGGTGAATACATTTTTTTAACATACAGGTTATTTTGTCTGATGTAGGTAAGCCAATAGGGCCCTGTAAAATCTGTTTTGTTTTTGGCCAATTCAATGAGCGAGGCTTTGGTAATTACTTCAAGCGATTTAAATACATATTATTAATTAAATACAAATGATTGATATTCGTCAATGTTCCCTTTTAAATAGTAGCCTAATCATTTTCATAAGCATTTGGATAAGTGAGTGAAACGGAGAAAAACGAAAGTTGTGTTTTTCAACAATTTAGGCTGGACTACATACTTTTATGACGTGCGTTAGATAGCCAGCATGCGCCTTTAAGATATTGCTCCTATGTTCAGTAGACAAATGCACACTGCATATACAATTTTATATTTCTTTGCACAAATTTCTCTCCATCCGTGGAAGTTCGCTATTACATTTTTCACTGTAGTAGTCTAATGTTATGCACAAACTCCCAAGAAACAGTGTTGTCTCTTTTTTGGGAATGTAGTCTAGAAGGGCAGAAGTAGTGATGTTACAAGCACTTTGCAATAGAGAGGCACGTACTGGGAGACACACACACACTGCATTCGGAGGAGACTGCGCTTACAAATTCACATTACTTTCAGAATAGGCGACATGCAGTGGTAATTATAACTTAATGTGTATATATTGGAATTTTATGATTAGGATTTTTTATATTTTTATTTTGTTGAATTGCACGTTAATGTCTGGATTCTGTGATTCGTCCGTGTTCTTCACAATGTGTTAATCATACTGTAGGACCCGCTTGACCTACACAACTGCTCAGTTCAGTACACTGCCCCATGTGCCTGTGGAGGTGTACTGTCAACTATAACATTTTCGTCATGAAAGAACCATGACAAAATAATTATGAAAACATATTTGCCAACCCAATTTTAATCTCCCGCGACCCACTGGTGGGTCGGGACCCATACTTTGAAAAACACTGTTGTATGGCATCACGGCAAGAAAGAAGCCTCTTCCAAGAAAGGGCCAGACAGAGTCTCATTTACAAAAAACACTTGGAATATTCTAAAGCTTATATGATGAATATAACATTAAACCTTTTGGACTAAACTGTATAAAATTGGATAGGAAGGTGAATGTCCTTGAGTGGCCAAGTCAGAGCCTAAATCCAAATTAAAATATGTGGATGGACTTGAAGACCACTCACCAATCACCGCTCATCATGAAATTTGAGTTAACTCAAACAATTCTACAAAAACAAATGGGTAAATATTCACTAATATAGGTGTGAAAAGCTAAGAGAAACATGTCCAAACAGAGTGATGGTTGTCATTTAAGCAAAAGTTGGCTCCACAAAGTATTCAATCATGGGACTGATCACTTTTCCAACTCTGTTTTCTGTGTTTCCGAAGTGTTGATTTTTTAGGTTACTTGAATGTTGTCAGAATGTGTACATAAAGCTGGAACAAAAAAGTATTTTTTATGGGTTTTGATTTCAGGCTTTACAACCAAATTGACTATTTCAAAGGGTTAATTCAATGGAATAACATTTCCTTTTATTCACACATCGCTGTATTATGCAGCCCTTCACTTGGTGTCAAAAACTCAATGTGGCCCTCAAGCAAAACACTTTGCCCACCCCTGACCTAAACTCTATTCTCACCATTCCGTTACCCACCTGTAACCTGCGCTCAAGCAGGTAAATCTCCCTAATCACCTTTTCGCCTTTATCTTGGCCAGGTTGCCATTTCAAATTAGAAATTGTTCTCAACACGCCCACCTGGTTAAATAAAGTAAAAAAAGAAAATTGAGTGGTCTTCCAAATTTTAGGAATTATACCTGTCAAAATGGATTAAAAAAATGTAAGTGACTCAGCAATAATAGTGACATCAAGCCGCAGTGACTTAGACTACCCTGCAATGCAAAGACTTAGCCTACTATGTCATGCGGACCCCCCCAAATGAAAATAAATTTATTTACAATTTAGTGACTACTTGGATATTTGATTCAGGTGCGCTAATTCAGGGCAATACCCAAATTGGGAAATGGCTGTGAGTCCCTGAGATTTAAGAATCATTTAGTTTGGTACAGCACTCTCTGACAGGCAAGGGGAGAAAAAGGGATGGATGTGAGCAGGAACTACATCACTGATATTATTGTTAGCATCAACCTGTAAATGTATATATGTTAGGAGACGTATAGGAAGAGATTAAGGCTGAATGAAAGAGTGGTCAAAATATACTCTGAATCACCAGCAAGGACCTCCTTTATTTCACAGTTATATTTTAGTTGGGATAACCAGCAAATGTAACACCAGTAGCTTCCTTATTTGTGCTCAGTAGAAAGGGGAAGCAATTAAAAGAGAATGAAGTCATGGTGATACTGCAAATCAGCAGCAGTACAAAGTTATTATGTTTTGTATTTTATGTCAGATTTTTGAAAAAAATAAAGACAGATTTTGACAGTTCTCGACTTCACCCATGATTAGAGTAAATTCTTACTTTAAAGTCACTCATAGGTGAACTTCCTTACACTGATCCAATGCTTAGGAAAAGATGGCCTGTTCTAGGGTCTATATGGTATTTTTAAGTACCACACTATCATGGGGTTCAGGGGTCATGGAATAGTTTCATATCAAATACTTTCTGCACCAAAGTCTAAAGATTCTTTCCCAAATTGACATAGAAAACTATGAATCACTTAGTACGTTTACTACTTTAACATGTGTGTAGTGAACAGCAGCTAGGACAAGATGGTAGAGAAACATTATGTCTGTGTGTTACGCACTGTCTCCCCAGGAGGGGAGTGGGATGCCACACCTCGTTGCCCAAACGGTCAGAGACAGGAGTATGAGGTCGTAGGTGCGAGCAAGGACACAGAGACAGCAGATTACCGTATAAACAATGGGCTTTTATTTATGCCACGGTAAAAATGATAATGTTGGGAGGAGAGGCTGAGCTACCCAAATCAAAGAACTGATATTAAAGGTAAACACTAACCTATACTAAACCTAACACACACAGTTCTAAACTAACTGGCACGCGATCAAGGTGCCCTAACCAAAATACACAGAGTGGGCGCTCAGATCTAACCTAGTGTGTTTAACAAAGAGTATCCCTACGGGTGGTGTAAGCCCAAGGGCGTCTTTCCTGACACCTCCCCAAAGTGCCTCCTCTCCTCCTCAGGGAACACAAAGAGAACACAATGTTAACACAGGATACACCAAACAGAAATGCTAAACCACACACTAGACTAAGCACTACCACTCATACACACTAATAGGCCTACCACTCAAACTAACACCAAACACAGCTCTCACACTAACCACAGTTACCAACAACAACACTCCCAACTCTCACTACACACACTGCCAACAAACCTGACACAAACCAAAGCAGCCAAAACTGAGAGGACCTTCACAAGGCAACCTCACACACCAACAGAGAGAGAGAGAGATTGATGAAAACAGGGGCACAGATATACAGAGGAAGGGCATGATGGGATAGCTGTTAATTGATGAAACCAGGTGTATGGGATAACGGAGGGGAGGAGTCATTGATAAGTGATGAATGGAGGGACTTGATGAGGGAATCTGCACCACCTGTGGGGAAACATACAGACAGAGCAGAACAAACACATACAAACACAGAAAAACATTGCACAAAAACACCCAACTAACACAAGGTATGGCCCTTTTATGCTATTACTAAACTGGGGGACGTAACACCACTCCTTATTCAGTACTAGTTTTAACCAACTCTGGCATGTATAACAGCATGGAGTCTTTTCCTGTAATGTTGACAAAGTTAAGAAACACATTTGGAGGGATTTTGGACCACTCCTCTATGCAGATCTTCTCAAGATCCTTCACATTCTTGGGTTTGCACTTATCCACTGCCTTCTTCACCTCAGCCTAGAAATTTTGTTTGGATTGAGGTCCGGCAACTGAGATGGCTATTGCAGAACATTGATTTTGTTATCATGGAATCATTTCTGTATTGATGCTACACAAAGACTATGGTCACAGCCAACCCATCATATCTTTGTTGTTGGACAATAATTGAACACTTATAAACAAAGTGACCTTATTACAATGGGCTGTGTACCTTCAGATCCCCCAACCGAGACCCCCTTGTACATTAAGCAGAAATCTAGTTATTGTGTAAAAAATATCAGCATTGCGCACACCCTTACAAAGCGTGCATCATTTTTGTAGAAAGGTGACACATAATCTCCACTCGCCCAGACCAGCATTGATGGGCACTCCACTCGTCATTGTGTTGCAAATGTTAAACACCCAACCCCCCATGTGCTGATTAGATAAAAACAGCTATTTCCAAATTGGAGTACCTGTATTAATGTTAGTACACTAAAATGTTAGACCAAAATGTCACCTGTATTAACTAGGGACCTTTAAATGTGAACTACTACAGCAATCAGAATTTGAAAAGTCATTTTGTTTATGTTTTGTGACTATTTTTTATAAATAGGTGACTCATGCCACAATATAGTTTTACAAAAAATCATTTTCTTTTCAATTTTTTATTGCTCTGTATTTTTCATAACAAACAATATGAAAATGACAAACAATGAGAAATGCAAGATCAAAAATGGTCTACAGAAGCATTAATATGCTTACATAGAAGACCTCCTCTACAAGGTAAATAACTTTTACCACGGTCCCTTACTACACCTATTGTAACGGGCGCATTGGACAGACATTCAGTTTTTGCACTCTTACTGCGTCGTCATTTTTGGTGATTTTGAGTTGATCAAAACTGTAAAACTTCCATCTTAATTGGCTCTACAAACTACACCTAAAAGTTGAAGAAATCTAAGAATTGCCATGGAGCTATTGAAGGAAACATCCGCAAAAACCGACGAACGTCAAACATCAAGCTGACTTCACCGCGCTGTCCTGACTGTTTCGGTGTCGCAGGGGCATTGCGAATCACAAGGTGAATGAGCAGTTACTGCTTCGGGTGTCATATGTTACGTGATTTTTCCGTACCAAAGCACATTTCAGAGCAGTGGTTCAAATGGAATTGTAGTTAATGGTTTGAAGCACGTTTTGAAACTTCAGTGTCAAACTGCCATCAATACTGATCCTCATCGTAAATAGCCATGTGTTGTGACTGTGGGCGACTGGCCGGTAGCATGTTGATTCAACCAATGAAGTATAATGCTAACCAACCAATGGGCAGAAGTTGACACCTTAATACACAGCCCTTTCTCATTTGCATAATGAGGCAGAAATGCATACAGAAATGTAAAAAGGACAGGGAGAAATAAATAGGGTAAAAAAATACAAAGGAAGAATGAAACAGACAAAAATATTATAATATACACATAAATACATACATTTAAAAAATATGTCATTAATAAATAAAGTTGACGATTATAACGAACAATAAATAAATAAGGTAATTATTACAAAGGTGAATAAATAAAGATTAAAAGAGACCTAATTAAAAGAGATATATACATTAATGTCTCAATGTATAATTTAATTACTATCTACATTTATTTATTTACTGTGTTTATTGTGCAATTAATTGTATGCTTATTTATTTTTTGAGCATTTATATATTTATATATTTATTTCTTATTTTGGCAGACATGGTCCTCCATATACATATAGCAAATCTTTCATCGTAAGAATAATAACAATACGTGCTGGAAAATACCATGCTACAAGTAATTAAACTATGAATTTTGTATTCGTTCCCAGTTCTCAGATAATAAAACACTTAGAATTTGTAGTAACTGCAGTCCAGTTACGTTGTAGTCTAAGGATTTGACCAACTGGTATATTCTGTATAAGGTGTCTATGAATATTACTGTCTGCCCGTAAAAGTGTGTTATACTCTGCGGCTTGAGGTAGATGGTATAGTTTACAAAATATCAACGTTTTTATAAATGGTAATGCCTAAAACGTCTATTGTTTTTTTAATAACGTATAGGCACGTTTGAATATTGAAATACATGTTGAACCACAATTTATTTTGTATCCCACTTTGGGAATAGCTGGTCTATAACAACAGTACAGAACAAAAATAATGACTGTAGTTAAAACATTCTATATAGCGCGCCACTGAGTATAGTGCACAGGGGGTTTGCCATTTGTAAAAATGTGCATATCATGTGCGGTACATTTGCTAAAATACGGTACCTAGAAAAGAAAGAAAAGCTTTGATGAAACTGTTAAAGACAAATCCACACCTAAAAACTGTCCAAATTCAATCAAGTGAAGAACAAATTCCAAGACACTGGATGTTAAGTAAACTAGGAATTAGTCCATTCCTCAGTGATTTGTCTGAATTCCTATGTAATTCCTGCGGTTTATCCAGATACATTACAAATCAACCAATGGCGTAAACAATGTAATGAAATGTGGTTACGACAATTTAATAAAGCTTGAAAGTGCAGACAGGAAATTTAAAGGGAACGCACCGCAAATACAAAAGGAACAATTTAATAAAGCTTGAAAGTGCAGACAGGAAATTTAAAGGGAACGCACCGCAAATACAAAAGGAACAATTTAATAAAGCTTGAAAGTGCAGACAGGAAATTTAAAGGGAACGCACCGCAAATACAAAAGGAACAATTTCAAGATACTCTGGAATGTCTGGAAAGTGAATATAGGAAGATATTTACTGAAAAGTAAAAAAGAGTTCCATACTAAAACGTATAAAATTATGGAATCCTTTATAGAGACAGTAGAATGGTATCAGAGCCAGAAGGAAATTAAACGTAATCCCTCTTCCCCAATTAACACTAAAGATATACAAGGAGTACTATAATAACAATACATGATATTTATAACACTTTTCAATGACCCAAAGACACATCAGAAAAACAAAGAACACAAAAAGGCAGTACAGTACTGCGTTTGACCCCCTTTATATATATATATATATACACTAACCTAAAGGATTATTAGGACCACCATACTAATACTGCGTTTGACCCCCTTTATATATATATATATATATATATATATACACTAACCTAAAGGATTAGTAGGAACACCATACTAATACTGCGTTTGACCCCCTTTCGAACTTCAGAACTGCCTTAATTGTACGTGGCATTGATTCAACAAGGTGCTGAAAGCATTCTTTAGAAATGTTGGCCCATATTAATAGGGTAGCATCTTGCAGTTGATGGAGATTTGTGGCATGCACATCCAGGGCACGAAGCTCCCGTTCCACCACATCCCAAAGATGCTCTATTGGGTTGAGATCTGGTGACTGTGGGGGCCATTTTAGTACAGTGAACTAATTTTCATGTTCAAGAAACTAATTTGAAATTATTTGAGCTTTGTGACATGGTGCATTATCCTGCTGGAAGTAGCCATCAGAGAATGGGTACATGGTGGCCATAAAGAGATGGACATAGTCAGAAACAATGCTCAGGTAGGCCGTGGTATTTAAACGATGCCCAATTGGCACTAAGGGGCCTAAAATGTGCCAGGAAAACATCCCCCAAACCATTACACCACCACCACCAGCCTGCACAGTGGTAACAAGGCATGATGGATCCATGTTCTCATTCTGTTTACGCCAAATTCTGACATCTGAATGTCTCAACTGAAATCGAGACTCATCAGACCAGGCAACATTTGTCCAGTCTTCAACTGTTCAATTTTGGTGAGCTCTTGCACATTGTAGCCTCTTTTTCCTATTTGTAATGGAGATGAGTGGTACCCGGTGGGGTCTTCTGCTGTTGTAGCCCATCTGCCTCAAGGTTGTGCGTGTTGTGGCTTCACAAATGCTTTGCTGCATACCTCGGTTGTAACGAATGGTTATTTCAGTCAAAGTTGCCCTTCTATCAGCTTGAAGCAGTCGGCCCATTCTCCTCTGACCTTTAGCACCAACAAGGCATTTTCGCCCACAGGACTGCCGCATAGTGGATGTTTTTCCCTTTTCACACCATTCTTTGTAAACCCTAGAAATGGTTGTGCGTGAAAGTCCCAGTAACTGAGCAGATTGTGAAATACTCAGACCGGCCCATCTGGCACCAACAACCAAGCCACGCTCAAAATTGCTTAAATCACCTTTTTTTACCATTCTGATATTCAGTTTGGAGTTCAGGAGATTGTCTTGACCAGGACCACACCCCTAAATTCATTGAAGCAACTGCCATGTGATTGGTTGAGTTGATAATTGCATTAATGAGAAATTGAACGGGTGTTCCTAATAATCCTTTAGGTAAGTGTGTGTGTGTAATATATATATATATGATATATTGATATCATTGGAATCTATGAATCTTGGGAATAATTATGAAGCTAAGACTGAAGTTATAATAGTGGGAATAATTTATGGAATTACAAAGAAATTGGTCCACTGGAATAACAGATGTCCCTTAAGGATAGAGGGGCTGGCTTGTTTGACTTTAGGGGCTGGCTTGTTTGACTATTTGAGGAATATAGGATGCCTTTGAGACTCCCCGTATGTAGCCAAATGTGTTAAAATGGAAATTGTAAAATGGACAGAAGAAGCTACTTCAAAGAACAGGATATTTACATACAGTCATTTGGTTTTTGACTAATTCATAGAGAAAAGTGCATCCCTTGTCGACTTATGATTGGTGGGCTTGGATTCAAATGTTAGAGAATTAACCAATAAGGAATGAGTGTTTCTGATATAAAATAGACTGTAGAGAGAGTTTGAGAGCTGGAATCATGACTCAACACTGCTTTAGAAATAAAGTATATTTGCTTCTTAAACACATTCTCCAGGACTCTGTACATTTATTGATGAGTAAATGCTAAAAAATATACAGTAATCCCAGATCTGTTTAATAAATCTTTGTATTAACCCTTCCACTGAGATTATTCTTTGTTTCTTATAAGCATTCACACTTATATCAATACCTCAATATAATCTGATTATCAGTTGGTATTTGAGTTTCTACATAATTGTATTGTTTATCATTTTACAGTATTGTTTGTATATTGCCAGTCAGGGGTGCCAGTCATTTTGGAGACCACTGTAAACTAAAATGAGTTTAGTAATTGATTTTAATGTTAAAAAATGACAAAACAATGTTAGATGTACCCACCCATCTCTGATGTTGTCCTGTAGTCGTCCAGCCATACAGACACACTCTTCAGACTCCACTGTCTTCTCCTATTTGACCCCTCCTGCAGAACCAGAGATAAGGTGTTACTGAAAGAGGCCTGAGACTCCAAAAGGGTGGAGTATGGTTGGACAAACATTTCCTCTGAACCCAAAAGAAGATGTTTGTCATATTCATACACTATTGTGGTTAATATAAATCAGGGTTCAACATTAACGATGGCCCGGGGCCAGTAAGAACTAACGTCGGGCCAGTAAATAAAGATAGTCACTTGCCCGTTCGGGCCAGTGCTCAATTTTGCCATTTAAATGAATAGTCTTGTATTAAAACGTTTGTACGTAATATTTGTCCCTCCCCTGCTTTATTTTCGCTTATCTCAAGTTAAAATCTATGTCTGTCATACGCGGTTCTTTCTCCCTCCTCGCTTTGGCAATACCGGGGTCGTCTTTTTGACCAATAATATTTGAATGCTTGTCTGTTTTAACCAATCAAAATGTTGTATGCATAGTGCAGGACCCAAACTAATGTGATCATTTAATCGAAAGAATCGTTTTTGTGGGTTGAAAATTAACGTATTGAGCACCGATTCTGTTATTAAGTTATTATACTGTGGACATTTGCTAAATATAGGTGTTTTCGGTAAAATAGTTTTAATACTTCCGATCTTTTTAGGAATCAAACAAGGGCAAATAAACAAATCAGATTTGACTGCGTTTTTTCAAAGCTTAATGAAGCAGCCAATCAGAGGCTTTCTTATTAGAAATCACCTTCCCTGAGTTCCCTCGCTAAATGATGCAGCCAGCTCGTGGCAATATACGTTGTCGTTGATTACGGAACAATTACGAACATTAAATGTGTCTCTTGAATAAATATACTTTGCCATTGCTAAAGTCCTCACAAATAGCTTTCATGACATGATTGCAGACAAGTTTTGCACTTATCAACAACACGTAGCCTTATGAATTTAACATACACTTTAATGAGGCGGACTCGAAGCTGCAAAACGGATAAATACAGTCAGTCTATTTTTGAAAGATCACACAGGAAGCAATCACCAAGTGACTGAAGGACTCTCGCCTCCTGGGATCTGACTGTAGATAGCCACAAACTTGAATGGATGGACAAAACTACAGTGTTTTGCCATAGACAACACCTGGCAATAGGTATGTAGATGTAAACAAGATGAAAAGTTATTTATCATGACAGTTATTAAGAAAAAATGTTATATTATGCAGATGCAGTTATTTTGCAAACTAATATCATTAAATGTAGCCTAACAGGGCTAATTTTGGCAGCGTTTCAGTAATTTTTCAGTAAGTCGCTGTGTTGCAGGACAGTCTACTTAATGATGGTCATGGGTTCAAGCCTGACCATTGGTTCTCTGACTTTTCCCGGGCCTTCTGCATGAGGCAGCGCAAAATTAGCATAGCGCTGCCCTGGATTTGGGTTAGATAAATCAGATTATTGCTCTCCAGTGACTCCTTGTGTTCAAATTGGGCATCAATAAATTCAATTGTGGAAGTATAGTGAGTAAACGTAATCATCCCGTGCATGATCAGACTGAAAGCTTCCATGTTGGGTGAACAGCAACAGTGCGAAAATAAATAGGCGGCTTGGGCGACATATGGTTAGATGAACCATGTGCACACACTTTGTCATCCCACAGATCTGTACAAGGAGTTGTGGAGCTGCCGGCAAGGCAGAATTAAAGAGGGAATTGGAAAGGGGAGAAAATCCGGAAAAATAACAAGCAAAAAAAAATACATTTCCAACTAATTGTGTCTGGGTTTACCCATTTTGGGAAGTTCCTAAATAAAACCTAAATGACCAGGTAATCTGAGTTTATAACTAACTAGATACCATAATTAATCATTTTCTATTCTTATAACTGTACTGGATACTAATGAACTGTTACCTTTTGTTCTTAATCAGGAATTTCCCAAATCTTGTGAACTCAACCACACTTAGTTTGGAATGCACAACATTTACCTCTGTACACGTGTCTTAGGGCAATATTAACTAAATATTATTTTTACATCTCTCCTACCATGTTGTCAAGAGGGAAAGATACATTAATGGATGTCTTTTTTTGGTTACAGATGTAATTTATGTGCATTTATGTAAAGAAACACAGGTTATTTATTTTTTCCAAATTTAATTTGGGCCAGTAATAAATCGGTCCGGACCAGTAAATTTTAGACCAACTGGCCCGAAAGGGCCAGTGAGAAAAAAAGTTAACGTTGGACCCTCTAAATACTGTAAAAACACAACAATGGTGATTTCTGTGTCAGTCTGGAGAAAAGAAAGCAACTACAACATCCAGCAGCAGAGGAAACCAGGGAAAGTCTTACTAGTAACAGATGGGTCCGCTAACTGCCATGTTTTCCCTCTTTAAGACCACAAGCTGAATGTCAAGTGTTTTCTTGATGGTTGGAATCAATATTAAAATTGATGGATTTTTTTTAAATATTAAAATTGATGGATGAATCAATATTAAAAGTAAATGGATTTCATATCTTAACAGTGTCATAAAAAAATTGAAAGAGTAAAGAAAATATCAATCATGGTCACCAGTAAGATATAAACTCCATTTACCTTATCATTTTGCCTCAATTAGGGACTTCCCAAAACTTGTGAACTCATCAAGTAACAAAAAGTAATCCTTAAAGTAACTTTGTCCAACACTGCCCCTTATCGTATCCACATCACCCATTAATTTACAGCGTAATTACAATTAATACCCCTTAAATAGTATTCTACCAATTATTTCATTGATTAATCAGATAAGAAATACTTGTGTTTTATTGAAGAGCAATAAAAGGTTGGTTTCATTTAGGGAAAAAGCTACATTATTATTGCCTACATTGAGCACAGCAATGACTACATTCAGGTTGGAGAGGAGAAAGCCAGCATTCTTCACATCAACCAGGTGCTGTCCCAGTTTTCTAGCAGAGACACTGCCCATACACTGTGGCTTAAAGGACAATTCCAGCACAAAATGAACCTAGGGATTAATAACACATGGGTACCAAGTCGACCGTTCTCTGGAATATGTTCCCATGGTAATTGAATGTGCCCAGTTTGAGTGCAAACTGATAATTACCTTATAACGCTAGTTGTGAGGGCATAAATTAAGTAAAAATAAATTTTAAACCACTAACAAGGCTCAAAATAGCACCACACTTCCACGGTAGTATAATGAGGGTCTCTATATGAAACCGAAGCATTGAGAACTTTGTAAGTGAATAGACAGTTTATAAAAAATAGTTTAAAGCTACACTGTGTATTTCTTTGAGTTGATTCTTAGCAAAAACCCCTTGGTTCTTTCAAAAATATGTGCTCATTCGTGTGTTATCACTTCACCAATTAATCAAAGTATTTTCGTAAGCGTAGAATCTTCCATTCACAATACATACAATGGTGCCGGTCGAATTGCGGCAGCCATGTTACGCCTCAATCTTTAAAATACATAAGCCAAAGAGGGACATACTTGGAAATTCAAGCTCTGCCTTTTTTTTTGCCTACAAGCTGTACAGTAATCAAGAACGTTCGCCTGGCAACACAAACTCGGATTTTCGGTTTCAAAATAATAGTGCTTGTGGTTCATTGCACTAATCATTGTTTATTCATTGCATAGGTAGTGTCCATGTTCATGTTTTGTTAAAATTAGTATTCTGTTGAAATAAAACAGACTCTAGTGAATGTTTTTCAAATGTAATTGTGTTTAATCGAGACACTGACAATTTATTCAATCAAATTGTGTGAAAATACAATTGCATTTTCTTACAATTCACAGGCTGTGTAGTGAATTAATAGTGATTATTGCAATGAATCAAAACGAGCGCTATTGTTTTGAAAGAAAAAACTAATATCCAGGTTCACGTTGCTGGTATCATAACCAGGGATGCAAACGGCACACTTTTCGGCGCCTCCCAAAGAGTTTTTTATGTGGGGGTGGGGGAGGGGGGTGTCTGAGAGGGTCTGATTATAATTTCACCAACAGTAATTCTGGATTGCCTCCACGAAACAAGTAAATAGGAAATAAGCAAATAAGAACTGAGCGCCAAAACAGCAGTATGCGCGCAAGCGTGAACCACTAGTGTTTCTGGTTGCATATCTTGTCCTGTCTATGGTGTCTGCCAGACTGCCACTGCAAAAAATTCCTTCCTGACACCAGAGTTCGGCGCCGCGCTGGTGAGCTGGCAGCTGGTGAGATCAATGGAGGTTAAGAGCTTTTTGGTTTATAATGTTATATAATCTACTAGTCATGTAATTTATTAAACATTTCAACTAGGCCTAGTTGTTCGTTTGCACGTCATGCATTTTAATATTTAATTCCTGACTTGGCTACTATTGCCTATCTTGTACAGTAATATTAAAGTATACCCTACGCTACCGTTTTTCCAATATTTTTGTTAATGCTAGATTAGGGTTTGTGCTAGTTTGAGGCTAGCAGCTTGCTGACCTGGTACCTCTCTGACTCGGAAAGCCTCTCTCTCGGTAATGTGTCGGTAGTCCCGGGTTTTTCACTGTTGCCACTGAGGATTTAAACTAAAGTAGGTGACAAATAACATCATTGTCAAATGGTGCATACCCCTACCTATGGATTTAATACGGTTAACATATAGAAATATGGCCCTTGACTTTTCTTGCTGTTGGTTAGCTAGCATTGCGTCAAACATTACTTCTGATGTAACTTTTGTCTCCATATCCGTGTCCTAGATTTTCTCATAGTAACATTTTGTTATCGCGATCCCACGTTACCATTTCTTAAGCTATAAAAGGCAAAAAATGGTGAGTGGGCTTAGCTGACCAACAGCCGATCAAAAGGACATCCTCTTCATCATGTAAATTGACGCAAATAGACTGCTGAAGATGATTTTTAAGTAGGCTAGCGCAGGGCACTGCCACTGATGGACCCATAAACATTGTACATTTTATGGCAACCCCAGAGTGGGCGAGAAATATTGGTGCATATAAACAAGACATCGTGGAAAAGGGCAGAGTGAACTATTTGTACTCTGTTATGATACAGTTTTGGTAAAATATTCAACTCTGTATTCATTTATAAAATGAGGGAAATTGAGGAAAGTGAGGCACTTCTTGTGCAGCAGATGGATAGAGACTGTAAAAGCAGTAGGAATTGGTCTTGGCAGATACTTGAAACTACAATCAAGGTCCATGCAGTCAAACACACATGTATACTCTCTACCTTTTTAAAGAAAATTTAAAAAAAGATATCAAACATATTGATGAGAAATGAAATGCAGCCAAACGAAAGGCCCTGGATACGTTGCAGGAGGTGGCCAGGAAGAAGGAGTAAAGCAAGATGGATAGTTCAAGAAGTTAGTGTTGTGTATTTTGATTTTGAGAATTTAATTTTACTCTGGGGTGGGCCGGGATGGCACACAGCAAAATTGACCTATATAAACACTGAGAGAGTTAATTTAACACTGGTCTTTTTGCTGTGCAGGGGTTGGTGGATATTTGCCATGGGGCGAGGGCTTTGACTACCTCTCTTTTTTTTGATTATACATGTGTTTGCATCTCTGAATAACGCAAGGGGCTTCAGTTGCTTGTCATATACAATTTCACCACTAAATGGGAGCAATTCTTACACAATGCAGCTTTTAAAAACAGTAAACAGCCAGGCTCAATCTTGAGAAAACAGACTCGACCAGTCGAACCACAAACACCGTGCTATGAACGCCGTGCGACGTGAGCTGAACTGTGAGCATATTGTGTTTGATTTTAGTTTACATCGCCAGCTGTAAGTCTTGCTCATTGATCTGCATGAATGACTGAAAAAACTAATAATAATAACGAAGTGCTGCGGGAAACCCTGAGAGGGAAGTACCAGAAACAAGAACACCTTTAACTTCAAGTGATCGTAAGGAAGGTGTCCACCCCTGGCCCTACTTAGAGTCCATGTTTTTTATTTTTGGGAATGAAAAACTATTCATATAGAAGTGCTTACTCTGCCTCCCGAAAGATTGCGAAATAATGGCCTTTAAAAATTCACCGTTGAATTTAAAGAACCATATCAAGGTAAGTAAGTTACAAATATAATGCACATATCACAACAGCTTGAGCTATCAGTAAGCGCTAGCTAGCTACCTGCGGTTTTATCATCATGATAACATCATCCTCTGTTAGCCTTCACGAGGATGCTGACACTGAATTGTTCTTTGTTTAAATAGTTCAAAGTTACTATTAGATGTAATGTTATTACTATCATTAGAGTCCAATCAAAATAATGTCATAGACATGATCTTGAAAAACATGATCTTGAAAATCTTAACTAGATTTGGTCATTGGGTTGCTTGGTTAATTCTTTTATATAGAATTAGTGGATAACTTATTTTTATTTAATTAATTCTGCTTTAACAATAGTGTCACAGCAGTTACTACACTCAACTACAATGTGGCTTATGGTATAATTCTGTGAAGGTAAATCTTTATATTTTTTGTCTCTTTTCACTTTTCAGAGCCAGCATGACCGCCACTTGAGTAGATATGAGGAACTCACATTGAGTAGACACGAGCAACTCACATTGAGTAGACACGAGGAACTCACATTGAGTAGACACGAGGAACTCACATTGAGTAGACACGAGGAACTCACATTGAGTAGACACGAGGAACTCACATTGAGTAGACACGAGGAACTCACATTGAGTAGACACGAGGAACTCACATTGAGTAAATACGAGGAACTCACATTGAGTAAATACGAGGAACTCACATTGAGTAAATACGAGGAACTCACATTGAGTAAATACGAGGAACTCACATTGAGTAAATACGAGGAACTCACATTGAGTAAATACGAGGAACTCACATTGAGTAAATACGAGGAACTCACATTGAGTAAATACGAGAAACTCACATTGAGTAAATACGAGAAACTCACATTGAGTAAATACGAGAAACTCACATTGAGTAAATACGAGAAACTCACATTGAGTAAATACGAGGAACTCACATTGAGTAGACACGAGGAACTCACATTGAGTAAATATGAGAAACTCACATTGAGTAAATACGAGGAACTCACATTGCGATTCCCCCTCCATCAAGCAGCCCACATTAATGGGTAGCTGGACCACGGTGCCCCAGAGATCAATCATGAAGTATGTTGTCAGAGGACTTCCACCTTCAAACATTGTAGAGCAAGAAGGTTTCCACGACTTTGTGTTAGACCTGGTGCCAAATAGCAAAACAATGACAAGAATCACTCATCCATGATTGATGATGCTGCCAAACAGATGAAGAACATGATTATTGAGGCTATGAAAACCGTTGACTACAACGAAACAACCACTGACTGCTGTTCAGCCAGGCGGGGTAGTTCCATTGGGTCACGGCTCACTGGATGGACCCCGAAAGTTTAAAAAGGTGCTTAGTGGCCCTGGCCTGTAAACGATTAAGAGGCTCTCACACTTTCGACCTTCTGGCAAATGCACTTAAAGATATCCATGCTGATTATGAAATTCGGGGGAAGATAGTCAGAACAACAACGGACAATGTCTCCAACTTCATCAAAGCCTTCAAAGGCTTCGGTGAAGATGGAAATAACAATGCTGGTGCTCTAGTTCAGGAGGAAGAGGAGGAAGAAGAAGCAGACAAAGAGGAGGAGGAGGAGGTAGAGTTTGTTGATGCATCTTCACTTTTGGATGAGGATGATGGTTATGAGTTCTAGCTGCCGAAGCACCAGCATTGAGCATGCCACATTGTTAACCTAATAGCAAGGCAGTGTCCAATGATGACGCGTACAAGAAATTATACTACTCAACATTTGACAAGTGCAATGCATTTTGGAATAAGTGTTCAAGATCCTCAACAGCAGCTGAAACTGTGGAAGATGCTTGCTCCCTCCAGCTTGTCTGACTGAATGCAACAAGGTGGAAATCTGTGTTCATGGCTGTGGAGAGACTGCTCAGGACAGTGAAAGAAAAGGGGGAGGCAACAATGAGAGTTTTCTGCACAGATTTGAAGGTTCCAAAGTAAGTTTGTAGTAATGTTTCATGTGGTACTCTTTCTGTCAAACTCAATTCTGGTCCATATTGTCTACTTGTACAACACTGAATTTAATATTAACATTGAATGACGAACCAATCCATGAATGATAATGATCCAATCATGCAGCAATGCTGTTTTTTTGTGTCTCTTATTGTTCATATGTTCTTGTCTTCATCACAGGTTTAATCCAGCTGAACTTGTATTCCTGTCAGAGTATGCTGCTGTTATGACACCAGTCGCACAAGCAACTAACATTTTGCAAGCTAAAACCAATGTACAGATGGGGTGGCTGCTCCCAACTGTCAAGCTCCTGAAAATCAAGCTGAACAGAATCAAGCTACCGCTGAAGTACTGCAAGCCGCTTGTGGATGCATTGCAGGTGGGCATTGACGATCGCTTTGGCCCCATGATGGAAGAATTTTTCAGCTTCCAAAATTCAAGACAAATTGGACACAGGAAGATGAGACAATCAAAATAGGTAAAAAATAGTGCATTGTGTGTATTTTACTAATTTGCAATCTTGAATCACACGTACAATAACGCTCAAAAGTTTATTTTTTTAATGGAAACACATGAGCTTGTCCTGCATAGAAAATATAGCAAACATACCTATAAACAGGGCATTATGATGTTTGAATAAGAAATTATGATGTTAATGGAAGTAATGTCTTTATATTTCAAACACTGCCTTCATCAAAAAAGCCACGTTTTACAGCCTGGCAGACCATAGACATTATAATTTAAAAATTTTCTAGATGATCCGATGGTACCCAAGACCTTCACACTACCTCCACCATGCTTGACAGACAGCTTAAAGTATTGGTCGTGCATCTGAGTTGGTGAAATTGTAGAGCTGGATAGAATGAAAATCATAATTTCTATTAACTTACAGTGTCATCATGTCAAATCTGTGGTAACTTATGATTGGTTGAAACTATTATTATTGTTTATAACACACACTTATATTTCAGGACTATATCAAATGACGCATTGAAGAGACTATATCAAATGACGCATTGAAGAAACTATATCAAACGAAGCATTGAAGAGACTATATCAAACGACGCATTGAAGAGACTATATCAAATGACGCATTGAAGAAACTATATCAAAATAAGCATTGAAGAGACTATATCAAACGACGCATTGAAGACCCCTCATTGCAGTCCGGTCCGGTGAGGTCAACCATTCCAGCTCATCTGATGAAGATTACTTCTTTTCAGGCTTGCAGGGTTCGAAGGCACAAGGCGTCACCAAACAGCTAAATGTGTACTTGTCCTGTTCAGCAGATAACATGGACTTGCTCAAGTTTCTCCAGCTGTGTGAGAGTTGTCTGTTAAGTTAAACACATCCCTTTCAGCATCAGCAGCCTGCCAGAGGCTTCTTAGTATTGCAGGATTAGGGTGAATCCCATTTCTCTGTCTTACCCCTTCCCCTTACCCCTTCCATTTAGTTTTATGCGTTCATGTGAGAGTAAGGGCGATCTCTTTTTGATCTAGGGGTAGGGCTAAACGGAAGGGGTGGATAACCCTTAAAACCAAGCATTTGAGAGCTTACTTGAAACCAAGGGGTACCCAGAATACACTGCGCAACCGGCAACAATGGCATCCAGATAATCAAGAGAGTCCAATAACTGTATTTTTGGATTAAAGAATTGACTTAAAAATTTCAAAAGATTTGTTTTGTGCTCTACACAGTTCTGTAGATATATTTGCAACCATGTCTTTAATTTAATTGTTACATTGCTGATGTAAACAGTCCCGCATTTCAATGACTAGCCTTAAATGGACATGGACCATGCATGCACGTATACAGTTTTAACTAAACTACATTAACAGCGGATTTCGTTTGATATCTTTAAGTTTGTGATCAAAATGTGCAGCCTCTGGTGATGTAGCAGCCAGCTAGCGACGATGTATGATAAAGCAGCTGTAACCAAGTGGTGTCTCATTTCTAGAGGTGTTGAAATTAATCAAATAATCGATGCATCGCGATGCGGACATGGACGATGCTGCATCGATGCAGTAGCCGACCATAATCGATAATAACCAATGATGTTGCTCATTAATTTTCCAGCTGCAGCATTAACATAAAAAAAATTACATTCTCAGTTAGGGATCTGCCGATGGCCCGACACTGGGCATAAGTACTCGGCATAAGTACTTGTACTTGTGAAAAAGGCCCGATACTTCCTCCACATTTAAGAGCGTTATGCTGCCAACGCTTTACAGGTTAGCCATAGATGGCCATAGTTTTAAATCTGATTCACGTCAATGTTTCAATCTACTTCCTCATTCAGAGACCATGCTTATAAAGCTGTAAAACTGTATTTTTATTGCTATTTAAAAAAAATAAAAGTGATTTATATGCGCCTAAAATGCATAATCATTCCAAGTATGGAGCCATGCGTTAGCTATTAAAAAAAAGATTTTCCTCAGCAGCTGTCCATTAGAGTTGAACTGGCGAAATACGACATCGTTTTTCTCATTGCTATTTTCATGTAGCCTAACATTTGTAAAATTATAGATTATAGGAAATGCGCACATTTAAGTACAGGAACGAACGAAGGATGCAAGTTATTACGCTATTCAGTGCATACTGTTACTGTAAAAACGGCATGAGGAACGTCCCGGAACTAGCCTCTGAAAGCCACATTCAGGGAGGAAAGACAAATGTTGGTAGTTTGCAACACTTCTGGGTGAACAAAATACTGGATGTTCTGAGTTCTGACATACTAACGTTAAGAAATATAACTTAAAGCTAGGGATGCTCATTTCGGGTAATTTGCCTGACCGACAACCGGAACTTGTTAACCGATTATTAACCGTTAACTGATAAGATTATAAGATTCAATTGGCTTTAAATAAAAAATTTAATTGACGAGTGTCTGTAACCCGTTAAATATACAAACATTTTTTTCCACGGATTTGTTTTAATGTCTAAACAGCATACAGAACAG
>JACXGM010012034.1:0-24780 GCA_016801145.1 Umbra pygmaea
ACAGGCACAATGGGTTCCCGCTTGTTCTGTAAACATTTGAAACTGTTATCATAGCGAGGACCCGACACATATCACTGAGAGCTGTTTTCAGTTGTTTTTGGTTCTGGTTTGCGCTGTGGGAAGGGCCGAAACTTGTTCACAGGTGGAATAGGACGAGCTGGAGGGGCGGCTGGAGGGCCTCTGCGCTTTTTGGTTGAAATCTGGGGGCTCGCAGCAATAGAGTGGGATAGTTTGATTCCAGCATGAACCAGATCCTCCATATTTTCAGAGAAGGTCAAAAGCGACTGGTTCTCTGGTGTCACCAGAAAATCACTTCCCTGACTGTTTTCCACAAAGTTGTCCTTGGAATCTTGGAGCGCTTTTAATGTGACACTGTCTGTGGTGAGCTTTGTGGACAGGACTCAGCTGAGATTTTTGTCTATGAGCACGGATTGTTGTGGCGGCGTTGTGCTATCATTGTCCTTGTCCTTGTGGGATGTGTCAACGGCAATTAGTTCATCCATTTTACCCACTTTCCTCAGTTTTTCTGAATGGAGGATATTTTATTCCAGATAATCTGCAAGCATTCAAAGTCCAGAGTTGTATAGATGATTTTGTTTAAAGTGATTTCTTCTCTCCCAGAACAGGTAAAACCTGCTGATGAAATTCAGACCTCTGGAGACACATGCGGAGGCGAGCCAATTGTGTAGTGCTAACAGTCTGCTAGAGCGACCTATCCCTTTATCAACTATTGGCAATGGGCCTGATATATGCACTTTTTTAGACACTTGTAGAGATTCAAGTGTGTCAAACAGGCCAATTAAGTCTTTTTTTAAGATTTCAGACTGTAAGGAGCAGAAATGCCAAAAGTTAGTGTAAAGATTACTTTTCTGGGTTGGTCTGAGTTCACAAATTTTGGGAAGTTCCTCAGTAAGACCCTATTCCCAGACGGAAGCCTCTTCTAACGATGATGCACAAGATATCCCGCAAACAGTTTGCTGAAGACAAGCTGACTAGGGACATGGATTACTGGAACCATATGCTGTGGTCTGATGAGACCAAAACAAAAAACGTATTTGGTTCAGTTGGTGTCAAGCGTGTGTGGCGGCAATCAGGTGAGGAGTACAAAGACAAGTGTGTCTTGTCTACACTCAAGCATGGTGGTGGCAGTGTCATGGTCTGGGCCTGCATGAGTGCTGCTGGCACTGGGGAGCTACAGTTAACTGAGGAAACCATGAATGCCAACGTACTGTGACATACTGAAGCAGAGTGTGATCCCCCTCCTTTCAGAGACTAGGCCGCAGGGCAGTATTCCAACATGATAATGACCCCAAACACATCTCCAAGACGACTACTGCCTTGCTAAAGAATCTCAGGGTAAAATTGATGAACTGGCCAAGCATGTCTCCAGACCTACACCCTATTGAGCATCTGTGGGGCATCCTCTAACGGAAGGTGGGGCAGTGCAAGATCTCTAACATCCACCATGGAGGTGTGGAAGAGGACTCCAATGGCAACCTGTGAAGCTCTGGTGAACTCCATGCCCAAGAGGGTTAAGGAAGTGCTGAAAAGTAATGGTGGCCACACAAAATATTGACACTTTGGGCCCACTTTGGACATTTTCCCTTATGGGTGTACTCACTTTTGTTGCCAGCTATTTAGACCTTAATGGCTGTGTGTTCAGTTTGAGGGGACAGCAAATTTACACTTTTATACAAGCTGCACACTCACTACTTTACATTGTAGCAAAGTGTCATTTTTTCAGTGTCGTCACATGAAAAGTTAGAATTAAATATGAACAAAACAAATTATATATATAAACAAAAATTGTGAGGGGTGTACTCACTTTTGTGAGATACTGTATATACACAATCAGCCATGATATTATAAACACCTGCCTAATATTGTTTAGGTTCCCCTTTGGTGCACTGTGTTTTGACACCTTTCTATCAGAACCAGCATTAACCTCTTCAGCAATTTGAGCTACAGTAGCTTGTCTGTTGGATTCGACCACACGGGCTAGCCTTGGACCACTTCTGATACAGTAGTAGTAGGTACTGTTATCTGCAGACTGGGAATGCCCCACAAGAGCTATATTTAGGATATGCTCTGACCCAGTTGTCTAGCAATCACAATTTGGCCTTTGTCAAAGTTGCTCAAATCCTTATGCTTGCCCATTTTCCCTGCTTCTCACACATCAACTTTGAGGACAAAATGTTCACTTGCTGCCTAATAAAAAAAATAGACAAGCGTAAGAATTTTAGCAAATTTGACAACTACAGCTGGTGGCCACACCAGGTAATGACTATAAATTTTGATTTTGACCCCTACTGTTCAAGGGCACATTATTACATTTCTTTAAGTCACATGTCTATCGAACTTGTTCAGTTCATGTCTTAGATGGTGAATATTTTACAGTCGTATGCAAAAGACTAGGCACCCCTGACAATTTCCATGATTTTAATTTATAAATAATTGGGTGTTTGGATTAGCAATTTAATTTTGATCTATCGATTAACTGAAAGACACAGTAAAAATTTGGTAATAAAATTAGGTTCATTGGATTAACATAAAATATGCAATATGCATCAAAACTAAATTAAACTGGTGCATAAATTTGGGCATCCTTGTCATTGTGTTGATTTGAATACATGTAACTACCTAGCACTGAATAATTAGAACACACAATTGGTTTGTGCAAATTAAGCATTGAACCTCATAGACAGGTGCATCCAATCATGACAAAAAGGGTATTGAAGGTGTCCAATTGCAAGTTGTTGTTCCCTTTGACTCTTCTCTAAAGAGTGGCAACACGGGGGCCTCAAAACAACTCACAAATGACCTGAAAACAAAGATTGTTCAACATTATGGTTTAGTGGAAGGCTACAAAAGCTATCGCAAAGATTTAAGTTGTCAGTGTCCACTGTGAGGAACCTAGTGAGGAAATGGAAGACCACAGGTACAGTTCTTGATAAGGCCAGAAGTGGCTGGCCATTGTAAAATATTGGAGAGGCAAAGGCGAAGGATGGTGCAACATCATCTTGCTACAGATGGTGTCACTGTGCGTCATTCAACAATTCCGCTCACTTTGCACAAGGAGAAGCTGTATGGGAGAGTGATGCGGAAGAAGGCTTTTCTGCACACATGCCACAAACAGAGTCGCTTGAGGTATGCAAACGCACATTTGGACAAGCCAGCTTCATTTTGGAAGAAGGTGCTGTGGACTGATGAAACAAAGATGGAGTTATTTGGTCATAACAAGGGGCGCTATGCATGGCTGCAAAAGAACACAACAACCGAAGACAAACACTTGCTACCCACAGTAAAATTTGGTGGAGGTTCCATCATGCTGTAGGGCTGTGTGGCCGGTTCCGGTACTGGGAATCTTGTTAAAGTTGAGGGTCGCATGGATTCCATTGAATATCAGCAGATACTTGTACTTGAGAATAATGTAGAGGAATCAGTCACAAAGTTGAAGATATGCCGGGGCTGGATATTTCAACGAGACAACAACAATGTACAATGTTCTGGAATGGCCATCCCAGTCCCCAGACCTGAATATCACTGAAAATCTGTGGGGTGATTTGAAAGGGGCTGTCCATGCTCGGCAACCATCAAACCTAACTGAACTGGAGATGTTTCGCAACGAGGAATGATCCAAAATACCTTCTTCCAGAATCCAGACATCCATTACAGGCTATAAGAATCATCTAGAGGCTGTTATTTCTGCTAAGGGAGGCTCAACTATATTGATGTGAAATTCTGTTGGGGTGCCCAAATATATGCACCTGTCTAATTTCATTTTGATGCAAACTGCACATTTTCTGTTCATCCAATAAACCTCATTTCACTACTGAAATATTACTGTGTCCTTCAGTTATTTGATAGATCAAAATGAAATTCTGATCCAATCACCAAATTATTTAAAGTGGGTATAGAAAAGAATCACCCTCCTAAAAATAATCACAATTTGTTGCTCTGCAGCCTGAAATGGAAACGGACAGACACAGTTTTTGTTTCATTCAGCTGTATGTACAACTCATTACATTAATTGAAAAATATAATACCAACTTGTCAGAAAAAATAAATAAATATAATACCATAAATATAAAAATTATAATATATAAAAAAACAGAATCAGAGAGTAGTAAACAGAACCCCCCTCCTAAAAATGACTTGTAAACCCAACCAGGTGTAGTTACAGTTTTTCCCAATTGCTAAAATACAAAATACAACATGTGGCTCATCGTGTCAAAACTCAACACACAATAATTCTTGACACAACACTTGGAGATTAACATCTAACTGCCATGTCAAAAAGACATTCTGCAATCAAAACTTAACACTCTGCCTTCAAAAGGCCCTCTTCAGATTGATAGGGAACACACATGCCCATGAACAATAAACAGTCAAACAGACACAACACACTGGTCAACTTTACTCAAGACACTTCTGTCATTTGTAGTTTTTAAACCGTTTTTATTCCCGCAACCAAGCCTCAGTGATACATGGTATCACAACAAGTCCCATTACAAGTCAGGGATCACTTTGTTGATTGGGGTCGGGCCACGTCACCTCGTCCACATCACAGGCGATGTTCTTCCTCGCCAGGCAACGGGGAAAATATCGCCGGGCGTGGCGTATCCACCCATGGATCGAGCCCACCTCGATGTCTCTGCATGCCTCCTTCATTGCTCGCAGGAGCGGCACACGTGCATGTGGTAGGCTGTCATAGACCTTTCACCGCCATGTAGAAAATAATTCCTTTATCAGGTTGAGCAACGGGGATTAAGGGGGCAGGTACAGCACCATGAAATGGTTGTGGTTGGTGAACCAGTCCCGGACCAGAGCAGTCCGGTGGAAACTGACATTATCCCAGATGACAACGAACATGGGCTGCCCTGGTTGATCCTATGTGACCGCGGCATGTAGTGCATGCAGAAATGTCAGTATGTGTGCAGTGTTGTAGGGATCCAGGGTACCATGGACAAATTACCACTAATGGTAGCCTGGAAAAATCCAGACCCAAATCTGGAGGATATAAGTGTCTGGGTTTGAGTAATGAAAACTTGAGGGGCAGCACCAAGCATGCATTTGAAAATCTGCAAAAACAACATTTTTAAAATAGGAACAATTAGAGTGTCGTCTTCTGTTCCTCTTTTAGACAAAAAGCCAAGTCTAACTTGTTCATTGTAGTGGCCAAATCCGTTTTAAACAACTGGTGTTCATCCATAGCGATTTTACAATGTTTACTAATGACTTCGAGGTCGCTGCGCTGTCGTCATCTGTTTAACACGCCTCTGGCATGCCTATATCAGATACATCGATGTGATTGATGCAGCTCGGCTACAAGGGCATAGTTAATGAGCAGAATTACTCGGTGCCAGAGCAAATTCAAATTGTGCTCTCGCGAGAACTCTGGATCGCCAGGGTACACTAATGGCGGAACAGATGGTGATGTTGCCCCCACACTGCCCGGCTACGTTCTCGATGGCCCTTTGGCTGATGATGTTTCAGTCCCTATGTCTGGTTTTTACTAGTCTCTTCCTCTATCTCCTCTCCCTCTTCCAACGTCTCTTCCTCGTTCTCCTCTCCCTCTTCCCGTCTCTTCCTCATTTTTTCCTTCCCCTTGGTCCCTCAGCCTCCATATTCACGATTGTCTCACGACAGGTGCTCATACCTGAATTATATGTATAGTGACTGATTGGTGTTCAGTTAGAGGTTAAGTGTTTTACTGTGTCTGCGAGGGTGTTGCTAATGTTGTGTGTGTTTTAACTATTGAATGGACGTGCGTGTGGACAACTATTGAATCATTGGCCAATGTGTGTAGTGTTTTGCACTGTGTGTTACAGAATTTTTTACGGTCCCAAGGAATTTGTGAGTAATTTGCCTGTTTATTTCTGCTTGGTTCCATATAGCATTTCCAGGATGTATGTCTTCAATACCGGAGTGTCTTCTGCGCTTTTGTGTTTTTCTCGTTTCTCCAAGTTTAAGCGTTCCCCGTATCTGCTGTGTGTTTGTTTATTTTTGGTAATCTCTTAAGTTATAGTTACCTTCAATAAATCCATTATTATATTGCAAACGCCTTGCCTCCTGCCCTTCATCCTACGCTGAACATGACACAATACAACTGTAATATCAAAATTGTCATGCCACTAGGTCTTGAGAACCAGTGTGACAAAGTCTAGGGTTAATAAAACACTGTATGTACATATTTAACTATTTTTCAATTTTTGCATTGATGCTTCTGATCTAACAGTTTGGGACTTGAAGAACAATGATACAATGAAGAACAACAATACACATCTCTGGTTTTTCTTCCCATGGAAGTTAACTTTGGTCATTTCAGTTCAACTGTTCCAATATACTGTAAAATATTTCCATTGTATGAAACCATTTTCAAATATTATACTCAATTACAGAAATATTATACTCTAATACATAAATATTATACTATGAAACAGGATTATTATATTTAATACAGCAAATAAATAGTGACTGACTTCCAAAGTCACAGTACATGGCGAGGGCACGACGTAGCGGTTCTTTAACAAATGTTCAGAACAATGAAGCAGCACCACACAAAAACCACCATGCAGATATTCAAATAAATGTAACTTTCATTTTACGTGACTCTCCTTTAATGAACCACGCTCTCCCTTGTTCCCCTGGGGCTTAGATTGTACTGATTGACACCGCCTGAATAGAATTTAGCGATTAATTCAAACCAGCCAAATTGCCAACAAGGAAACCTGAATAGTAGGGATGGCCGTAAACTTTCATAATACCAACACATATAACATGAACATTTCACCATAAATAAAACCTACATTACATATGCACTGGAATGATACAAAAATACAATATATACAAAGAGTCAAATTCTCAGTCTTATGTCCATTCCAGCCCACCCTGGGCTGGATGTGACACTAAGCATAAACAAATATGAAGGCAAGGTCCACACTGGGGAACAAAAATATATTTTATTAAAGAGATGCAAGGATTGAAGTACATGTTTCTATTAGGAATTACATTGTTTGGATACGAATGTCACAGTTAGCTCACCAAGTTCATTCCGTTAACTAATATTTATTTTGTTGAGACATCATGGATTATCTCAGAGAAGTGCTCACTAACACAGATTTAGACAGACTTTTGTGAGCAATATTTGAGAGAAATAGGCCTTTTGTGTCCATAGAAAAAATGTTAGGTCTTTGAGTTCAGCTCATGATAAATGGGGCAAAAACTAAAATATTTTTGTTCAATGTTTAAACCTCATTAAGGGTAGACATCTGTCATTACAGGACAAATGTTGTTCTGTTAATTTCCAGTTTCATACATTCTGTCCTAGGTTCCTGCCATTCTTTATAATTTTAGTATTATATCAAATGTCTTTAGGAGCTATCGTTGCGTTCAGGATGTTAAAATCCTTTTACTTCCAGGAAAGGAGATTACACTCTTCCAAAAAGAAAACTCACAGTTTTGCTGAAATCTTTTTCAAAAATTGCAGCACCATTTCCTCCCAGTGCAAAGGAAATGTCTGCTATCATCAACTGTCGATGCGGTTCTTGCATGACAGGGAGGAGGCCTAATTTGAACCTTTCTTATCTTTTGGCTGCTGTCTGACAGATATTTCCATAAAAAATACAAGTAATGCTTTTAGAAAAACTGTAGGAAGCGCAGAACATCAGAAGCACCAGTTTCAGCATCCATTGAGGCTGTTTAGCACAATATGCTAAGTGGAATGTACCCTGCTATTTTAAAACCATTGCTAAAGGACTACTTAACCTCAGCTGGATTAACCTCAGAAAGGGTGGATACTGTTGAGGTGTCCCTATAAAATATATATATATATATAAATTATTCATTGGAGTGCAGGGTTATAGGGCATTGGTTATGGAATTAATTATTGCAGCAACAACACAACCCAGCCTTGATGCACTTGCTTCTGTTGCTTGTTCATGTCAAATGAAGTTCTTGCCTGTTATTTTCATATTAAAGAACAAAACATTTGAGTAATAGACCAGCATTGCCTTCCCTTCGCTTAAGGAGAACCATTTCTTTCTACTTCTCACTGTAGCCAAGTAACCTAATCCAGTATGTAGGTTAAGAATTTGGCTTGTTAGATGAGAATCTTGGGAAGTGAATCTTAACCACTTACAGCTAGGGCTACATTTAGTTTTTTGGCCTTATTCATAAAAAATGTCAAACAAAGCTAAATTCTTTAAACTTGCAAATGCCTTTTTACAATTTTAAGTGCACAATTTGATGTTTCTGGAAATTCAACATCATCCCTTTACAGCAATGTGTATCCTGAACAGGTTTTGGGACCATTTCAATATTTTGGGTTCCGGGTGTGTATGTGTTCCATCAAAATGCCATAAAGATGGCAGAAGACGGGGGTCCATGTGGCATAGTGGGCTGAAGTCGCTGCATTGCAGGACAGTCTGTGTCATGATAGTCAGTGGTTCGAGCCTGACTATAGGTTCTCTGAATTTTTCCGGACAGCCTGCAGGAGGCATTATCTATCCTGTCACGTCGCTCTCCAGCGACTCTTTGTGTACTGATCGGGCGCCTGTAAATTCAATCGCGAAAGTATAATTGGTAAACGTAATCATCCGGTGCATGATCTGACTAAAGGCTTCCGTGTTAGATGAGCAGTGGAAAAGAATTGGGTGTTTCTAAACCTCATTTTAGAGATTTGCAAGATCTGAAATTCATCAGTTTAAAAGCTGATAAAAAAGTAATTTACCAGACACTCCTATTCAGAGTGACTTAAAGTAAGTAAAGGGACATTCTCCTTGGAGAAACTTAGGGTGAAGTGCCTTGCCCAAAGACATTTAGCACAGCTTCGAATTAACTGGTAACCTTCTGACTACTAGTCCTTAGTCCAACACCCTAACCACTGAGCCATCTATCCCTATTGCATAGTTCTCTATTATTTCACTTACTGGTCACATCATCAGGTACACATGGCTAGTCCCGAGTTGGACTACCCTTTCACCTTCAAAACTGCCTTAAATTTTCTCCCATAGGTGGCGCCATTCCAACCTCGTAGGGAACTTTTACTGTGGATCAGCTTGATTATGAGAATGGGAATCCAAAACAATTGGACATAAATGTGTTAATGGTCTCTTTCATCAAGTTTGTGGAAGTCAAATAATTTCATCAAGTTGTAAGAAACATTGAATTAGTTTTTCATAGCAGCGCGTTGGTAAATATATATATATATAATACACACTAAACGGGCCTGAATAGGTTGAAATTAATAGTCAGAAATGCAACTTCGGACTAGAACGGAATAATACAATTTTTCAGTGTTGGGATGTTGCATTCCTGGATTTAAATGCTGTATATGTATACGCTAACTGTAAATGTTGTCTATTCATTGTACTTTGTTCTCATTTATTAAATGCATTGCTGATTAAGAGGAATTAAGTCTTCTTGCAATCTAGAATTGTTTTATACCATGTGTTTGTGACCTTTTATACTGATTGTGACTGTAATCGTCTACTGGCGCGCAAAGGTTCCTGCAGTCTGAGCCTCCGGCCTTCTTAAGCCACCGTCCTACTCCCATCACCCTAATTGGATGGCACACCTGGGACGCATCACTTAATTTAGTGTAGAGTCTGTTTGTCAGGTTCAGGTTGTGGGTTATTCTCTACTGTGTATGTGGGTTTGACCATGAGTATTTTTACACTGTATCAAGAATGACATGTTGTTGAAGAACTGCCCTTGTGCCACTTCCCCTCATCATCTTTTTCCCAGTAGTTTTTTAGTTTTAGTTTATCCATTATTTTACCAGGCAAGTTCACTGAGAACACTTTCTCATTTGCAGCCATGGCCGGGGGGAAGGGAGGAAGGAATGAATGAGCCAATTGTGAGACAGGGATGATTTGGTTGCCATGATGGTATGAGGGCCAGATTGGAAATTTGTCCAGGACACAGGGGTTAACACCCCTACTATTACGAATAGTGCCATTGTGTGCTTGACTTTTAGTTTAAACACCTTCTCATTTTAAGACAGAAAAGCTAATGATAACTACTCTTGAATTAAGAGGAATCATCTTGTTTAGTAGCACTAGATTTAAGATATGTTCACTCTAATTCAGAAAGCAACAAACATTGAAAGAAGAATTGATAAGCTAGTTTTAAGTTTATTTGACTTAATAACAGTGCCTGGATTGAGTGTTTTTACACTTATTTCAAGTGATTACTCACTTTTCTAGAGCATAGATGTTTTCACTTATTTACAAGAAATCTTACCAAGTGTAATTGTCTTACCCCACTGGCAGATAATTTCACTTGTTTATAGTCTGAATCTTCTCAATTAAAGATATTTTTTTATTGTATTTAGATAGTACATTTTTGCAGTGATGGGATCTTTGTTTTAACGTCTCATCTGAAAGAAGGCACCCTACGCAGTGCAGATGTCCCCATCACTGCCATGGGGCATTGGGAATGATCTTTAGACCAGAGTAGAGCTTTAATCGGTCCTGAAAATGTTAACCCGACACTGAACGAACCCGACACAGATCTGTCCGAACCCGAGACCGAACCGGCACCTTGATAGCTTTTGGAAGCCCGACTTGACTTACAGCCCGACATTTTGATTGGAGACAAATGCGCAAGGAATGGCGAAAATAACCGTTGTTTTATTAATGATTAACATTTACAAAATGAAAAAGCCACGTGTGGTAAAAATGAGGCTATATTATTTAACTTCACAGACTGCAACATAAAACAATGACAAAAAAAAATTGTGAATGAATGAATGCTGGGATATATTAAGTTGGATTAGATTGGAAACAATCTATTGGACAATGATACTAGCCTACGTTATTGGACACAGACGCTAAACTAGACTAAACATGTGATCGCAATGGGTAATGAAAGGCCAGAATAGCATAAAACTGTACGCGAACATGAAATGGTACACACAGGAGAGAAACCACTTCATGTATCTCTCTAGCCCAGTGGTTCCCAAACCTCTCCCTGAGGACCCCCAGACAGGCCATGTTTTTATTTTCACCCTGAATTGACACAACTGATTAAATTGGTCAACCACACTTTACACCTTTGACTAATTGAATCAGGTGTGCCATTTCAGGGTTAAAACAAAAACATGGCCTGTCTGGGGGTCCCCGAGGAGAGGTTTGGGAACCACTGCTCTAGGCTATAGCCTATCACTCTCTAGGGGAGACTGTTAGGCTACACCTTTATTTTTTATTTTTTTCAAATGTTGATATGGATGACAAGACCCAATATTAACATTATAAGCTGACTTATTGATCACTGTATAAGCAAATTCTTAAAACAGCATTTGTATATAGGAATGAGTCGCGATAAGCAGTCTCCACTTTCATTTTGAAACAGGTCAAGTTCAGTTTGGGGTGCTCTCATACTTAAAAAGAACTGTGGCAACTTTTATATTGCACATAACCCACCGGTGTATTAGTTAGACCATGCTCATTGTCAAAGTGTTTCCACACCTCCGACTTACGTTTCTTTTCCTTGGATGATAAACTGTAATCGCCAGAAGCGATTTCGTATTTCTCTCTAGATACCCTCACCAAATCAGTCACAGGGAGAGGGGAAAAGGGCGGGGACAGGAAACGATTTGACTGAGATATATAGTAGTTGCTTAAATTAGAAGAAAGGTTGCAATATAAAAGTTTTTAAATATATTTTTTATTACCGTAATACATTTACAGACCGAACCCGGCCCTAACCCGACGTGCCTGGTGAAATGTGAGAAATTAAGACCGAATCAACCCAAATCCGACGGGTTAGGGTCGGTCCCGTCGGGTTCGGGCAGAAATCTCATGCTCTAGACCAGAGGGAAGAGTGCCCCCTACTGGCCCTTAAAATCCATTTCCAGCAGCACTGGTCTCCCATCAAGAGACTAACCAGGCCCGACCCTGCTAAGCTTTATAAGCAAATCAGCAGTGCAATACAGGGCTCTATGCTGCTGGCTAAGTAAGATTGATAGGATTTGTTTTGGCTGTCTCTGTGGGCCTATTGTTATATTTAGCTTGTGGGCTTATTCATTACATTCTGCATTATTCATATTTTCTCATTAAAAGAAGGTATATGTGAGATTCTGCGTTTGGTTTAACTTTATTTCACACGAGAACCATCACAGGGAATGACAGCTGAGACCAAGACCTCTCACAGTTGTGCCCTGTGATACAACAATATAAAAATTGTACAGCCAAGGAACTAAGACAGAATACAACAATAAAATCATTGGAATTATTCATTAAAATACAAACTGTCAAATAAACATTCATAGTAAACAATCAAAAGGCGGTAGGCTTTCTATAGAACATAGATGGGCAAAGTACGGCCCACCGGGCCCTTTGATCTGACCCACGATGCGATAAAAAAAGAATTACCCTTCAAAGTCAATTGATGCTTGAGAGAGTAAGGCGAGACACTACAGGTGAATAGGGTAAAAATTTTATATAATAGATATCACCATGAAATCTTCAGTTGATTACTTACACAAGTATATAAAAAATGTATTACAAGTTTTTGAAATATGCATGTTAATTTATGCAAATTAGGCATTCTCATTAAATATGCGCAATTTGGCATATATTTTTGGTAGATAGATCTGAACGTATGATAAAGCCAGGTGGAAAATTATTTTTTCATTTTGTTTACACACAAACTAAAAAATAATTCAGGGGGATTTCATGATATCTGCTTTCATTATCTAGGAAATCAAAATAAACCGTCCATAGCCTTAAAATATAAATTTTCGCCATATTCTTTAATTAAAATGTCACATAAATCAGGCCAGGAATGATTTATCAACAAATCCCTCTGTAAATATCTTCAGAAAACTGCTAAGTGTATAACTGGAAAGTTTGGTGTATATAGGTGCTACATAGGCTGAAATATGTCTTCCGGGAAATTAGAAAAAACTAATTTTGAGAAAACAGCATTTAAAGATTTAAATAGGGAAATTTGGTAACACTTTATTTTGAGAGTCAAAAAAGTGTATCTGTAGATGCTAACAAACTATCTACTAACCCTAATCCTAACCTTAACCCTTCCTGTAATGTTAACCCTAACCATAACCATTACTCTAAAACATATTCTAAACTTACCCCTACCCTTAAACTACACAATTAGTTGTATATCAACAGATAGTTTGTTGATAGTTTGTTGATAGTCATAACATCAACAAACTATCTGTAGAGCACCTACAGATGGAATTTCGGACTCTCCAAATAAAGTGTAACCGGAAATTTAATACATTTCTATTGGAAAAAATTGCTCAAAAACAGAATAAGTGCTCAGGCCCTTAGTGATAATAATATAGAATATTTTAAACTCATGAAAATTGATTATTTACTATCATGGCAGGCATATAAGGCCTACAACTGCAGTAACTCAATGAATTAACTTTGGCGTATCATGCACAATGTTGTCAACCAAACCCACGCTAGACAGTTGTATAGACACAGAATAAGACCAACAGTAGTCACAGCTTTCTAAATTCTAATTGTCCAATCCAGCACCATATTTAGGTCCCTCTGACATCTCTTGCTGGTGCCTTTTCACTTGTCTGTGCTCACAAGTTTTTTTTAATTTATTTTCACTTGAGTGGCAAAAACCCAATTTCTTTTGGATAAGACCAGGGTGTAGACCATCAGTCATATATCAGCCAATTGGACAAGCAAACCATAAATGAATTTGAAGAATATGGCCATCCTATAATGTTATACTATTACAACAGATCCATAATTGTGTATACCTGCATGTGCGTTGGTGTGTCAACCTGACTACAAGAGCGTGGATTCCACTGCACTAAAGCTTGCACTGCAAATTATTTGGATCTTACCAAGATAATAAAACTTAAAATATCTAACACTTTTAAATCTATCTGGTTTTTACAGTGATTTTTTTTATTTTAAATGTTCAACTTTATAATCTTATTTCTGTCAAAACATTACAGACAGGAAGTGAAAATGTCTGGGGGCATTCCAATATGGAGTTTGCAGTGATGTTGATCATGGATTACATGTATTTTACAATAATTAACTAAACATTTAACACACATTTTTGTATTTTCTGGGTCTATATAACATCATGCATGAAATCATTTTCTCAAAAGGTTGGGTTTGACTAATTCATCCTGTAGCTAAGAGTCATCTGAATCCAAAACTATGAGGACCTTTACTTCTAAGTATGACCCTTGCAGGGGCAAAAATATCAACATAGTGCCATGTGGACTTCAACCTCTTAAACCTTTAAGGGGTCATTATATTTTGAATGACTTTCCATATGCACTCGTCTTGATTAGCTGGTGTCGGCAAGTACAAATTTCTCTCATCTAATTTTGAGGCAATCATACAGCCTCAAAATACAATACATTAAAAGAACATGAAATGGACTATTATAGACAGATAGTGGCACTTGACCGCTATATCAACGTTTATATAGCCTGTTACTGTATTCAAATAGACATCACGTTTTTTAGATATCACTTTACTGAAAGAGGCATCACGTTTTGAAAAGAAGCATAAAATCAGTTTTACCTGCATTGTAAGTGAACGCGGGTGTACTAATATTAATACTGCTGTTTTCCGCAGATTACTTCAGAAGATGCATAGCATAACGGATTACACAGTAACTATTAGCCAAAGGTTCTGGGTTTGAATTATTAGCGTGGGCGATTTTTTTGTGGATATTTCTTTTCCTTTTTCAGAAGTTTACAGTATTATTTTGTACAGCTTGTACAGCTGACAAAAAGTGTTTGCCAAGCTATAAATTGTTGATTTCACTCCATTGCTTATAATTTAACATTTGAGGGCACATTATTCAATGACACATCATTGAGGCTAATTGCTTCTCACTAAATGACACAGTCAAGCTGGTCAAGACATACAATGTTATTGTATGCTTTACAAGCCCTTAAACAATATAATTCATCATTTTTTTGCCATTTAAATTGGGACATTTATGTAACTGCAGGAAAATACAAAGTGAAGGATCTTGTAGGGTAAATGCCAACTAGATCTGTTACTTTGTATTTTTATAATGAGACGAAACAAACAAATAAACAATTTTCATCTATTTAATGTGTCACACTTCTTATATTTATGTTAGGTTAATGTCCAGTACAGTATGCTTTGCTTCAAAAAATAGGTTAGTCAATTACGTATTATGTTTGTTACCAGAGTTCTGTAACTCCAGTCTTATGAGTGGAGCGGAGCCCCATAGGGGAGCTCTGCTCCTAGTGTTTTTTCCCTCCTGTGAAGCAGGGCGCATCTGAAAACATTTTTGCATACCAGGCCAATGGAGTGACAGTGCGACCCCTATAAAAGCTGGGTCAGCCCGCTAACACATCTTCCCGATAAACTGAAGCAGAATATCGAAAGAGTGATTAGGCCAAAAAAACCTATGGGGCTCCACTCCACTCATAGAACTGGAGTTACAGGTAACTAACGTTATATACTGTGGAGCTTAACCTCATAGGGCAGCGATATTCATTCCTGCTCCCGCGAGCCGCCATTCCGTAAGTTTTCCATCCAACCCCAGTTGCGACTAACCTGAGTTAGCGGTTCATCTCAATAATGATTAATGTCACCTGTGCTAAATTTGGTTTTGAACAACAACCTATGGAATTGCGGTTCGCATGAACATGGAATGAATATCGCTGCTCTAGTTCAAAAAACAAACAATTATAGTTTTTCTAGTTGGATGCAAATGAGCCTATTTGATATTTGACTTGTTGATATTTATCCAGACACTAGTTTCTGATTATTTTTGCCAGTCAGACTGGACTAATCTGACATGAAAACATCACGTTAATAACGTATAGGCACGTTTGAATATTGAAATACATGTTGAACCACAATTTTTTTCATATTCAACTTTGGGAATAGCTGGTCTATAACAACAGTACAGAACAAAAAAAATGACTGTGGTTATCTTGTGTAAAAAACATTCTATATATTGCGCCATTGAATATAGTGCACGGGGGGGGGGGTGCTGTATGTAAAAACATGCATATCGTGCGCAGTATATTTGCTAAGATACAGTGTAGTGGAATGACAAAATGTTTACAGGACAAAAATGCAGATATTAGGAATTAATCATATTCCCCCCCCCCGACTACAACGGTAGTTCTCACACTCGTATAAAGATAACCTCACTACTAAATAGAGACTATCTGTAAACCCCTTTGAGGCATGTATTAAAGACATGAACCAATTTGGAATGGCGCTTTGTATCTGAGCTTGATTTGTTTTGTGATAATCACATGACCAGTGAAGTCCAAAGCTTTGTTTCACACACACCAACGTGCCTGCTTCAAAAATGAATTCAAAGCTTTGAAGTTGCAAGAACAGGGTGCACATTTGTGGGTTGTTGCAGTAGGAGAGTCAACAGTAAGGAGAGTTAGTGAATAGAGAGATTATTATAGCGATTATTATAGCAATTATTATAGAGAGTACTTAGAAAGTGAGTAGCGAGTAGAAAGTTTATAGCAAGAAAAAAAGTATAGCGACTAGAGAGTTCATAGCAAGTATAGCGATGATAGAGTTTAGCGAGGATTAGACCTGGAACCTGTTGCGAAGAGAGGGCGTTCAGAGATGTGAGAACACTTTAATTTGATTTCGGCCAACAAGGTTGGCAATAGGCTATGTTATTTTATTGCTTATATGGGATACGCCAGTGTGCATTAGGCTATGTGGCTCTTCATAATGCAAAAAAAGTCTAGATTTAAATTAGCTACAACCTAAGCTATATCTTCATAATTAAATTGTTTGTGACTATAGGCAATAGGAACTTAATATTCACATCTTCAAATTCTGCCAAGCGCTAGTCTATTCTACCATTTGGGATGTAGGCTGGGTGTAGCCTATTCACAAAATCTGTTGTGTTTGCATCTATCATGTATCATCTAATGTTGGCTCATATTCCACCATTAGCCAGTATATATTTTCAAGAATGATCACAGACTATGGCCAAACATGAGAAAAGCATATCCTTTCATTGGAAAACAGCACTTAGGCTACTTAATGTGAATTATTCTGTAGGCCCAGTGTTTGATTTGTGAACAGAAGCTGGCCTATAATAACAATACCTCATCCATGTTGAGGCACTTCCGTGCCAAGCATGATCATGCCACTGCCTCTGAACAAGCTGAATCCAACAGTCAGGGTGAATTTTTCTTCTGACTCAGTTGTTCCTTTTCAAGTATGAACTCAGTAGAGTCTCAACATACTTCTGTCTTAACCGTTTGTGTTTTTCACATTTCAATAAGCCTACATGTATGCATTCATTAATTACATGAAGTCATACTGCATCATTTATTAATGTACATTTGTTGTGTTGTAGGAAATAGAAAGGACATGATTGACGAAGCATTTGTCAACATGGTCTTAAAAGACTCACAGCTCTTCAGAATTGTGCGTGATATTGGATTCTGAGCTTTTGTGAGCCTTTTGGATCCATCCTATATTCTGCCATCACAGCAAACTCTGAAAGCCATGGTGGAGTCCAAGTTTATGGAGGAAAAGGAGAAGGCCAAGGAAGAATTGCAGAAGGCTACAGCTGAGTCTGAACTCAGATGGATGCTTATCTTGCCATGACTTGTCATTTCATTGATGGTGATGACACTATTTAGTGTCCACTATTTTATAATCTGTGGGGAAGTTCCCAGAGAGGCATATGGCAGCCAACATAGCTGCTACAACGACTTCTGTCATGGAGGAATGGGGGATTCAGGGAAAGGTGAGATGCCTTGACCAGTGGCGGGCCGTGCATTTTACACCTAGGCCTTCAACATCTTCCCGAAATTAAAACGCATTATAATAACCTCACAATGACATTCTAGGGTTATAGGTTATTGTCATTCGGCATAACCACCCCATACTCATAGTGAAGATACGTTTATTCCAGTGGTTCCCAAACCTCTACTCGGGGACCCCCAGACAGGCCATGTTTTTATTTTCACTCTGAAATGACACAACTGATTAAATTAGTCAACTACACATTACACCTTTGACTAATTGAATCAGGTGTGTCATTTCAGGGTTAAAACAAAAACATTGCCTGTCTGGGGGTCCCCGAGGAGAGGTTTGGGAACCACTGGTTTATTCCACTCGATAAAGGTTATTTAACACAAGGCTCAACACCTGAGACTTACAATACACAAATTGACCCGACATGACTGAAACCATAAGAATGTACCACTATTATGCACTCTGACAGAATGTCGCATTACACATACTGTAGCCATCGGATAGCCAAAATCAATGTCCTAACTAATTAAACCGCATGCAGGTTTACCACGCACACTCAAAGGCACAGCCAGCTAAGACCACTGAATCTGAACCATAGACCTTATATATATATATATATATATATATATATATATATATATATATATATATACATACATGATCTGAACATGCTTCACACCAGTAGTGATCTAAAACAAGCAAGCAGTAATAATTAACATGTATTAACAGGCCTGGCACCAGGATGAAGTGTGTCTGTTTATCTCCCCCTGCTTGAATACAAATACAGTACATGCCCTAAGCCCTGTTAAGAACCGTTAAGGCCCTGCTAGTAAATATATATACAAATCCATCAAACTCACCAAAGCTGCTCATTATTTGAAAACAAAGTCTGTCCTCCTTTCTCCTTTAAAAAGACATCTATGTTGCGGTTGTACAGCACATCTTAGTGTTAAGTTCCAATAAAAGATCTTGCTCAGTGCTGAGAGTCGATCCTGCCCAGTTTTATATTTGCCACCAAAGCTACTTCTTCACCTCCATCTACTGCTAAAAGAGCCATCTACTGCTAAAAGTATACAAATCTAACAATCAAAAAATTGAAAGTTTAAAGAAATCCGAGACAGGCGTAACCTAGTTCTTGTTCGGATGGCGAACTGTTTTGTAATTTTTTTTTATTGAACTCTACTTAATTGCCAGTCCTCTATCAGCAACAGAAACGATGCTGACGTAAGGCTAGGCTTGCAGAAACGCTTTAGTTGGTCAAAGAACACACCCAACATGGTAAAGTCGAAATCTAATTGGTTAAAAATATGACAATCAACAACATGGTCCTAATGGGCTTAAACAGCAGACGGTATTCACTCTGAATTCTGAATGCCCCAGTCTACCTGGAGACAACACAGATGAAAAAATCTTCTTGGATAAAAGCTTTCATTTATATGAGCTGCGCTAAAATCAAGGTAACTGAACAGAGCGTACTGTAGCAATGAAATTACTTTATAGACTAATTGAAATGAACATTGTAAAATATATGTAGTGTTAATGAAAAAATGTATTAAAGAAGTACAAAAATACATTTCTGACTATCTTTGGGCCTGCAGAGAAGGCCTTGCAGGCCCTGATGGCCCACCACTGCTTGTGACTGATGGTGCCGCAAACATGATGGCATGTGGGGCTATTTTGCAAGTCAGACACAGCATTGCCCATGCTTTAAACCTGATTGTTAAGAAAGTCATTGACCAGACACCAGGTCTTGAAGAAATATGGGGCAAGGCAAGGAATATTGCTGCCTATTTCAGGAAAAGCACCATCGCCAGTGAGTGGCTCCTAAGCATACAGCAGAAGATGGGGATACCTCCTCACAAGCTAGTGCAGGAAGTGGAGACACTCTGGAACAGTACATATGACATGATGGCCAGGCTGTATGAGCAGAAGGAACCAGTCGTTGCTGCAGTGGTGTCACTGTGCACCGATTTGGCTTTTCTGACTTCTGCTGAATACCAAAGCATATCTGAATGCCTTGGAGCATTGTCTCCCCCAAAAGAGGCAACAGTGGAGCTGTCAGCAAAACAACTGTCTCTGGCTGCAAAATTGTTTCCCTTGTGCGAATGCATAATTTGTAAACATTGGGAGGTGAATGCCTGGTGAGATGGCTAAGCAGCTCTGCAACAACCTTACGCGGCTCATGACTGAGAGATTGAGTCACTATGAGACAGCCAGTCAACAATCCCTAGCTACTCTCCTGGATCCACGATTCAAAACAATGGGGTTTTGCAATTCAGGGAATTCTCAAAAAGCTGTGAGAAGGCTCACGGCAGAATGTTCTCTTAAGAGACAGCACTCCAACTGACCACAAGAGCCTGCTGAATCCTCAGGAATGAGTCTATGGTCAACATTGTCATGTTTATATTGGATTTTTGTAATCCATTGTTTTTTGTCACTATTCAGGAACTGGCCTATAGGTTTTCTGGACCAACATGTTTCGGAAACCAGGAAGGTGAAAAGTGCTACTACAAATGCCACTGTAGTGGTGCAGCGGTACGTAAGTGAGCCGAACATCCCACGCTCAGAAGACCCACTCCAGTTTTGGGCACAGCACAAGCATGTGTATCCTCATTTGTATGTGCTGGCCCGTAATTTTCTGTGCACACCTGCCTCCTCTGTGCCTTGTGAGCAGGATTTTTCTAAAGCTGGTGAAGTGGTCGGCAAGAAAAGAAATATGCTCAGCCCTGGAACAGTGGAAAAAGTTATATTTCTAAATGAAAATGACATTTAATTCCTATTCCCACAAACACTTGTCACCAAGCACAATAATATTCCACTGACCTGTCTATGAGCACTGTTATTGTCCATATAAGCACCATCACTGTTTGTTAACTGTCACAAGCACTTTCACTGTCCCAAAGTATGTCCTTGCCACTGTCAAAGCACTTCCCCAATCAATTGACTTGAACAATTTCTATTAACACCACACTGGCAGTAGACTACATGTCAGACTGTTAGATTGCTCATATAGCCTACGCATTCTGCACTGCCTATCTCACCTATTTGGCTCAGGGGACAATGTTGCTCTAGGCTACATAATCTATATAATCACAGAAATGTGTGTGCAATGTGCACTTCATTAATTTCCCTCCCAAATTGATGCATTTTTTAACAACCACAAGACACACTCACAACCAAAATCCGAACTTAGTTTATTTTGTGGAGAACGCAATTATTTTTTTATGCAAGGTCCCACATAGGCTTAGTTATTTAATGTCATTATTTATTTATCCATGAATTCATAATCAAAATGTATTCATCTTCGACTCAAAGACATTCATGGCTAATATCTGTGACACAATGCTATCCTTAACTTTCACCACCAGATGTCCTCAGAATTCGGAACATTTGAGTACGGAACCTTTTTTCGATACAATTGGATTGAAAGCTTCACTGGTTCAGAAAGCTTCAGTTCGCCATCAATACTAGTTAGTCAAGAACACAAAGTCATTTTAGACGATAAACTAAATAGAATGTAATAAATGAACATATTGCGTTACACAAAAAGGAACCATGTACTTATTTAAATGAGTATAGTCGATAACTCTTGTCTTAAATTGTAGGGATGTACTGATCATTTCTAGTATCTTTTGCCGCATTTTAGAAAATGTGCTTTGAGTGAACGCAAACATGGTAACATTTTCCGGTTTGTTTGTCTTAGGTCTTTAGGTACAATTGCGCCCCTCTCCCCGTGGAGGTCCCCACTCTCTGTGCTTTAACCACTGTCATTTATCCAGGTCACAATTGCAAATGGATTTCTTAAAACTGTTTTTAAATAGAGGTAAAGTAAAAAAATATTGAAGTTTTCATGAAAAATGGAAGACAACTAGGAAATTTCCTGGAATTTCTGTCAGAGCAACTGTGAAACCAGAGAATTTGAACTTTTTCATTGAGTTTTGAATGTTTATCTTTCAGTACTGGTCAAAACAGGGTTTTTGAGTTTATGATTAACATTAACAAGGCTGCAAAATTTATTAAAAATATACATTATATCCAAGATATATACTGTAGTATATCCAATTTTGGGCAAAGATGTCATTTGTGAAAAATCTAATCAATCAGAATCTATTTTAAAACATATAATTGCTAAAAATTATGTGACATAGGCTAGTTTATATATCTTATATTACATATTATTGTCTAATTGCTTCCAAGTTTCAAAGTCATTTAAATGTAATTTCCATAATGCTAAACAAGGCTGGCAAATCGATTTTGAGATGACAGAAATCCTTGTATTTCAAAGCGGCTTGCCACCAGTTGGCCGCGGCCCATTAAACCTGCAGTATACTAGAGGTTCCCGACCTGCCGCGACACCAAAGTGACGTCATGGGAGCACAAACTATTTATACTTGTGCGTGGTGCTTGCGACACTAGTTGCAGTCTTCTCCTGAACATAGTTGTCGCAACTGAAGAGAGGCTACCGACTTTGATATTTCTACGGACTAGAAGAAGAAAAAGGAAAACGATGGTAGAACTGGCAGCAGCATTGACGTTAATGTCAACAGTGGCTACGATTATCTTAACTGTGTGGTTATGAACCATTTACGGTTTTGTTATGAACCGTTTACAGTTTTGAATCGTTTACTGTGCCCTCGAACTCGTCCATGCGTCCTGTTTCCGTTTTGTCGTGCGCCACAAAAAAAAGAGTGGTGCCTGCCCTTGGATTGCGCGCTCGATCGGGAATGTTGAGTATACCGCAGGCATTAGACGGATGCAAACGCAAGAGAAAATGAAGCAGTCTGTCAGCAGAATTTTGGCAGAAATGGGAGTGACATATTCCACGGCAAACATTTCCTCCCCGCCAGGGGGTCACACCTGTAGTCGACAGCTTAGGGCCGGCGGCAAAAAGAAGCTGTGCGGATCTGGGTTTACGCGCAGTAAATAATCATAGACACCTCATACAGAATATAACAGTTGGACAAATCCTTAGACTACAACATAACTGCAGTAGCCTAACTACAAATAGTAAAGTGTTTTATTATCCGATAATCCCATTAACTGGGAATTCATAGTTTTATTAATTGTAGCATGGTATTCTCCCACCCGTGCTGTTATTATTCTTATGATGAAATATTTCCTACATGCACCGCAGACTTCATTTTAATCTAAAAAATACATGTATTTTAAGGACAAAATATTAATTTAAACTACTGTCACTTGTTTAATTATAGACATGTAAAACCATTGTTGAATAATTGTAGAGCCCATCGGAATTCGAATAGGAGGCTAAACCTTTTAACAAAGCTAGTGGCTCAGCAGACTTCGTTTAGACGTAAAATGAATAAAAAGTATTTTAGAGACAATATAGTCAAAAAACGAATTGTGTTAGTGCTAGGGACACGATTCAGTATGATCATATCTCATCCATTACGAGTGTAGGGATGTGTCATACGTTCCAATACACTATGACGACTTTGTTTAAATTACTGTAACACTCCTTGTCGGAGGCTAAATCAGGAGGCTTGTGACAGAGGTAGAGAGATTGCTGGCAAACTTTATTACCTGAACCACAGGCAGTTGTTGGCCACTGCCTACGACCTAAACACAAACACTTAAACTCTAATTTAATGAGAACAGGTACAGATACTCACAGGCCGAACCATCTTCGTTACAAGCTAACACACAGCTCTCACACTTGGGGTCTCCTGCTAGTCTCAGGATTGTAAACAAGAGAGCACTTTCCTGCCAAAACCCCACCTTTTATAAACTCCTACTCCCCGGAACTAGACCACCTCCCCAGCTGTCCCACTCGTAAAACAGTCCCCTGGCAATAATTTCAGCTCTCTCTAAATAAATACATGACGTAAACAGAACCTAAGAACATGTAAATACCTAAAATACACGGTCGCCACCAGTGTTGGGTATAATGCGTTACTAAGTAACACGTTACACTAGTCAGACTACTTTTTTGGAAAAAATTAACCTAACGCGTTACTTTCAAAATTCAAGTAATTAGTTACTAGTTACATTTATAACAAGAAAATTAGTTACATTTACATTATATTTTCACCTTTTCTGTTTTGGAACACAATTTAATAATTTATTATCCGTTTTTTTTAATCTGTATTTCATTAGTGCGCCTCCACGCCAATCAAAAAAAAGAGAGATCTTGCACTTAAATTGTAATGTACGGAGCCCCCCTAGGCCCACTTAGAAAAAATAAAAAAATATTACCTCGTGGCCTCAAGATAGTCTATCTTGAGGCCACGAGATAGTCTATCTTGAGGCCACGAGATAGTATCTCATTGTAATCAGAGGTTAAATTGGTTCAGAGCTCTCCGGGGCTCAGCTCCGGCACATAAGCCTGCTCGGATGTGCCTGCTTCCAGTCAGTTGCCTATACTGGAAATGTCAAATTTAATGAAAGTGATGCTTTTGAAAACATGATAGTTCTGACAATAAATTAACCATTTTTTTAAATGGCATGTCTATTTTGTCTCGGTGGAGCTGAGATGAGAACGTATTCTTGTTCAGCTACTTAATCTCGTGTTCGGTCGACCATCGCGATCATCGTGCACCACTCGCGCATTGCGCTTCAATGTAGGTTGTATTATACGTTCAGACCGAACACTAATTGAGCGTGAAATTCGCTTCTATCGCATCTAGTTGGACGCTTGAAAATTGGAATCCACTCGCTTGTCCAAAGCGAATAGGACGCGCAAATAAAGCTAGTGTTTGAAGTGAAATAGACGCGCATTCAAGGCAGAGTGGAGGTGTTCGGAGGGTAGAGAGGCACCTGCTCAGCGGCGGCGCCAGGCATTTTCCACTATATAATGAAGATCTCCTCCTTGCTACATTTAACATAGAGTCAAATGTATTCCTTATGGTCAATGGTTATTTATGATCGCCTTTACCTGGTCATAGATTTTAATAAAAACTTCCCAAAACGGATGAACCCAGCCTTGTACTTTTACTTTGGACTATTAACAAAGCTGAACATTTGACACAATGAATTAGAGCAATATTATGACATCAAATGTGCTTTTTTCTTATTT
>JACXGM010012035.1:9030-24581 GCA_016801145.1 Umbra pygmaea
GCAAAGTGAATGCGCGTTGTGCACACGCTACATTATGGTTAAGCATGCGCCCTTAAAATAGCATATGAATAACACGCCACTGACTTTAAACCAGGTTTTTCCTGGTCAGTGGCGGAATTGTTTTCGGGGACTGCAAGATAGCAACAGGGAACGTTTGCGCCGGAACACGCCTCTTCTTTTCGCTGAACCGCCCAACAAATGCAAGTTCATTCCCTAATTTACCGACGGGCGTCTGTGGAGGGAAAAGTCCCATATGCGTCGGGTGTAAGATAGGATTGATACATGCGTTTGTGTAAAAAGTTAATTGCGCTGGGTGTAAGATAGGGCCCTATTTGTCCTCCAGGCAGTCGATCGTGTGGCCAATGCCAGGATGACCGGAGGAGGGGTTGGTATGCGCCCAACAGATGAGCCTGTCCCTAAAATTAGTAGGCACATACTGGCGTCCAGCAGGACATTGCGCCGAAGCCGGCTCTGTGTGCAAAGCCTGCTGAATTTCGTTGTCCAATTCCCACAACACGGGGACCAATATACATGCCACAGGAATTACGGGGCTGTCATCTGCTGGGCACTCCTCGCAATCAAACTGGCATGATAACACATAATCTGCCTTGCGATTCTTACTGCCTGGGATATAAGACAGAGTGTAGGAGAAACAGATAAGGAACAGTGACCACCTTGCCTGGCGAGGGTTCAGTCTCCTCGCTGACCAAATGTACTCCAGGTTACAGTGGTTAGTCCAAAAAAGGAAAAGTTGTTTAGCCCCCTCGAGCCAGCGCCTCCATGCCTTAAGAGCACTGACAATGGCCAACAGCTCACGATCGCTGACATCGTAGTTGTGTTCGGCAGGTGTCAACTTCTAGGAATAGAATGCAGGGGAACGGAGCTTCTCAGGGGCTCCTGACCTCTGCGACAGCACCGCCCCGATCCCACTCTCAGAAGCGTCCACCTTCACCATGAACTGCAACGCCAGGTCGGGGTGCGCCAAAACAGGTGCAGATGAGAACAGGTCCTTCAGTGAGATAAAGGCCCTACCCACCTCATCGGTCCATCACAACCTGCTCGGCCCACCCTTAAGCAAGGACGTGATCGGAGCCGCAAACTTGCCATAGCCACAAATGAACCGACGGCAATAGTTGACGAAACCTAGGAATCGCTGTACTGCTTTAACTGTGTTTGGAGTCGGACAAATACACACAGATTCAATGTGTTCCGCCTCCATCTCCACCCCGGTCGATGAAATGCGGTAACCCAAGAAGGAGATGGTATGTCTTCTTTGGCCTTTTCATTCAGTTCATGCTCCAACAGTCTCCCAAGCACTTAGTGGACCAAGGACACATGTTGTTCGCAGGTAACCGTGTACACCTGGACGTCATCAATGTACACGACCACTCCAAGCCCCCACAGGTCCCGGCAAATGTCATTCACAAAAGCTTGGAACACTGATGGAGCATTCTTCACACCATACGGCATAACCAAATATTCATAATGGTTAGTGGTGCTGAAGGCTGTTTTAAACTCATCTCCCTCTCAGATACGCACAGAATTGTAGGCACTTCTCAGGTATAGAAGGTAAATATACACTTGAATATTTCTGTAAGGGCCTTTTACATATTGACAAATGTTGATTATAACATGTATGTGCCTGTTTATAGTGAAAATAAGCATATTCGCCCCATAGAGTTACACTTTAGAGCAGGGGCCACCAACCCTGGTCCTGGAGAGCTACCATCCTGTAGCTTTTCACTTCAACTGCAAAAAATGTATCTTAATTCAGCTCATCATCCAGCTAATTAGTAAAATCAGGTGTGCTAAATTGGGGTTAAAGTGAAAACAGTCTGGATGGTAGCTCTCCAGGAACAGGGTTGGTGACCCCTGCTGTAGAGTCATCTGATGATGGTATCCGATATGCCGCCCATGATGTGAGTTGGCCAAACTCTCTATATATATACAGCTCTGTTTCAAGCTGCTGACAGCAGTGTAGTATCAGTCGGACAATCGACAGACATTCGGGTCTTCTAATTTCAAAAAGCTCTAAAAACAAATTTAACATTTAAATTATAAATTGTTTGTCTTAATTTGATGAAAAAATGTCAGTACAATGTTGCACAGTCTTATTTAGTAATTTTTTACAACTAGCAAAAATAGTCTGAGTCAAGGAAGATCAACCACTTTGTACCAGAGCAGACGCCTGAGAATGAGGCGATCTCAGGGCTGTTAATAGGTGCGTTAAATGTATCAATAAAATGCAGCCTTTTCTCTTTCAAATTCAAGATTTAATCTCTCTGTACCATCTCTATAAAAATGATATATTATGATTGATGAGAAGGTGGAGAAGAATGCACACATTATACTTTTTGAAAATAAAATAAAATATAACCACAATCTCTTACAGTAAGTATGTCATGACTGTATACTGTAAAGTGTATTATTCTGTCTAGGGGGATGGTGGGGAATGATGCACACATATTTTTTCAAAAAATGTTTTGGAGAGAACATTCAAGCTTCAATAGTGCTTACAATGACTATGTCATGACTGTATGAAGTATATATTCTGACTCGGGGAAGGTGGAATAAAATCACTTAAAATGATAGGTAAATATATTCGTATCCTGAAGGAAACTTCAATTGAAGTACAGAACTGAAGTTTAGCCACTGAGTTTTTGTGTTTTTAACACCACCCACTGGTCTGCTTTGTCCCAGGTGACAGGTCAAGAACGTTGCAAGTTATTAGCCTAGAGGCTAGACTGTTGCATAGTACTTGCAGTAAAGACTAAATTACCGTGATAGTGCAACTGTCATTGTGTACCGGAGAAAAACTATTAAAAACAGACATTCTCCTCTTACACAAAACCTATGCAATGCTTAGTGACCACAAGATTCCACATTTTTATTTTTTCTCAAACTACCCCATAACACTGATAAGCGTCTTACCACATTCCATAATATCTAAGTTGTTTACCCCCTCCAGCTCTGTTGACATCTGCTGTGCACTTCCCCTAGAACATGCCTCCAACACCATGAATATCTGGCTAACCAGATTAACAGTAGTCTGCCTACTTCCTTCAACACTCTGGCACCACTCAGAGCTAATCGCCTGGTTGGCCGCCGCCTCGAACGCCTAGCTAGATCGCCGCGGCTCACCATCCACACTGAAGTCTACAAATCTCACATCTCTACATACAGAGGGCTCTGTTCTTGGTCCCCTACTCTTCTTCATCTAGTACATCCTCCCCCTATGTCAGATCCTCCACCATTTTAACCTTGACTTTCACTGCTACGCTGATGACACTCAGGTTTACCTCAGCACCAAATCTCTTGCCAACCCACCTCTGGTCCATATTGAAACTTGTTTCTCTGCAATATAAACATGGATGCACCACAACTTCCTCAAGCTCAACAGTGACAAAACGGAGTCCTTCTCATAGGCACTAAATCCACCCTCATTAAAACTGTCACATTCTCTCTCACTATTAGTGACACAGTTGTTTTTCCTTCCCCCTTTGTTGTTTTGAGAAACACATACAAAATCAAAATGTTTCCATCTTCGTGTCATTGCCAAACTCATATTCTCCCTCCCTCCACCTGCAGCCGAAACTCTGATTCATGCATTCATCTCCTTCTGTCCGTCTATTGTAACTCGCATACCTCCATAAGGTCCAAATGGTTCAAAACTTTGCATCCAGGCTTCTCACCCACACAAAGTCCTGGCAGCACATCACCCCCATCCTCTGTGAGCGGCACTGCCTCCGTCTCCCAGCGCATTCAGTACAAAATACCCCTTTTGACTTATATACCCTCTACCACCTTGCTCCCCCCTACCTCTCAGACCTTTTTCTCCCCTATCAACCCACATGCTCACTCCACTCTGGCACACCAGGCCACCTCATCATCCCCAGGTCCAGGCTACAGAGCTGTGGTGACAGGGCATTCTCCAGGGTTGCTTCCAGGCTCTGAAACTCCCTGCCTGAATCCATCCATGACTCTGACTTTGTTTACAACTTCCTCCTCCGCCTTAAGCCTTTTCTGTTTAAACAAGCCTTCCCATAGCCCCTGCCTCCTTCCCCTTGTGGACGTTTCAGTTTTTCTTTGTTTTGCTAGTTTTGTAAAGCGTCTTTGGGTCTTTGAAAAGCGCTATATAAGAACCATGTAGGGATGCGCTGTTCCGACACTGGGAAGGAAATTTTGTCTGATTGTAGCCAAAAATCCGGGATCTAGTATCGGCATTTGGAGTCTATGGAATGATCCGATACCATGTCCTAATATGGAGCAGTAAGCAAGAGTTGTTGTAGTGTTCAGAACAAAAGTTAACCATTATTGTAGATGTATCCATGCTGCACAAACAATCAATTGTGGTCTATTACATAGGGATGCACCGAATCCAGGATTCAGCTTCGGCCGAATATTGGGCTTTTTGACGGGGTTCGGTTTCTGACGATCTTTAGAATTTTTTTCCACCGAACCAAACCCTTGCACTACGCGCAGTATGCTGGAACAATCTGTACGGCAGCAATACTGAGGCAGTCACATCGGGTGCTGACGTGGAGATGAGCACTTTTTCCAGCGAGCCTCTGATTCCTCTTAGAGAGGATCCTCTTCAGTGGAGGAAGACAAACCAGCAGCGATTTTCACTGCTGGTGAAAACAGCAAAGATCTACCTCTGTGTGCCGCCAACCTATGTGCCCAGTGAAAGACCTCAGTACTGCTGGGGACATTCTTCCTGAAACATTAGCTGTGGGTTCACATTCAAATTCGCCAAAATATCAAATGTTATTCATTTTCTAAAATAACATGCCTCTAATTAGAAATTTTGTTTTAGGTGTCTGTATCAAGACATGTTGGTGATTACCACTGAAACATTTATGTGACATGTATTCATAAACTTTAAACGTGCAATATGTAATTTTTGGCCGCCAGGGGGCTCTCAATCAAAACAATAGCAAAAGATGTACTTGGATGACGTCGGGAGGTTGCGTGGGATCATGGGTTTTGTTATCGTTGTCAATGAAAACCTTCCAATCTAGTGTCACCGGCAGAGAAAATGTTCACTGACAAAGTAATATATTGTTAAAAAAGATATAACTTTATTCACTCTATGTTTGGTGGCTCCCTGGAAGTTAGAACAACTAGAGCAGTCACAGGTTATATGACGCCATTTACGGGCGACAAAATGAAACGTCCCGTGTCTTCAAATTATATTACAAATTTCTCTGGATTTGAAAGTTAGTGGAAACATTTAGGATAATGTAAGTACACAACTAAGAAATATATTTAATATATGTATAGTGATGTTTGTTTTTATTGCAAAGTATGTATTTTGTTATTGTTTTGATTGAAATTACATATTGTACCTTTAAACGTGCAATATGTAATTTTTGGCCACCAGGGGGCTCTCAATCAAAACAATAGCAAAAGATGTACTTGGATGACGTCGGGAGGTTTCGTGGGATCATGGGTTTTGTTATCGTCGTCAATGACACCTTCCAATCTAGCATCTCCGGCAGAAAAAATGTTCACTGACAAAGTAATGTATTGTTAAAAATATTATAACTTTATTCACGTTATGTTTGGCGGTTCCCTGGAACTTAGAGCAACTATATTATATGACGTAATTGACGGGCGACAAAAAGAAACGTCCCGTGTCTTCAAATTAAATTACAAATTTCTCTGGATTTGAAAGTTGGTGGAAACATTTAGGATAATGTAAGTACACAACTAAGAAATATGTATAGTGATGTTTTCTTTCAATGCAAAGTATGTATTTTGTTATTGTTTTGATTGATATTACATATTGTACCTTTAATGAAATCCAATCTGGATGGGAGTTTTACTTTAGTTATTATCAAAAAAGTGAAAATATGTGTCTATATTGCTTAAAATTTGAGTTTGTTGAATTGACTTGAGAAGAAGGATTACTTCCTTACCCCAGTTGTCTCAGTACACGTAAATTTCATTTAAAAACTCACTTTGCATTAGGACATATTGGCAACGTACAGGTAATGAAACAAAATGTCCCCAAATTAATCTCTGTTTAAAAGAACAAGGGAGATTAAGCAATACAGTGGGGAGAACAAGTATTTGATACACTGCCGATTTTGCAGGTTTTCCTACTTACAAAGCATGTAGAGGTCTGTAATTGTTATCATAGGTACACTTCAACTGTGAGAGACGGAATCCAAAACAAAAATCTAGAAAATCACATTGTATGATTTATAAATAATGAATTTGCATTTTATTGCATGACATAAGTATTTGTATAATCAGAAAAGCAGAACTCAATATTTGGTACAGAAACCTTTTTTTTATTACAGAGATCATACGTTTCCTGTTGTTCTTGACCAGGTTTACACACACTGCAGCAGGGATTTTGGCCCACTCCTCCATACAGACCTTCTCCAGATCCTTCAGGTTTCGGGGCTGTCACAGGACAATACAGGCTTTCAGCTCCCTCCAAGGATTTTTTATTGGTTGTACTCATGTCTGGAGACTGGCTAGGCCACTCCAAGACCTTGAGATGCTTCTTACGGAGCCACTCCTTAGTTGTCCTGGTTGTATGTTTTGGGTCATTGTCATGCTGGAAGACCCAGCCACGACCCATCTTCAATGCTCTTACTGAGGGAAGGAGGTTGTTGGCCAAGATCTTGCGATTCATGGCCCGATCCATCCTCCCTTTAATACGGTGCAGTCGTCCTGTCCCCTTTGCAGAAAAGCATCCCCAAAGAATGATGTTTCCACCTCCATGCTTCACGGTTGGTATGGTGTTCTAGGGGTTGTACTCATCCTTCTTCTTCCTCCTAACACAGAGAGTGAAGTTTAGACCATAAAGCTCTACTTTTGTCTCATCAGTCCACATGGCCTTCTCCCATTCCTCCTCTTGATCATCCAGATGGTCATTGGCAAACTTCAGATGGGCCTGGACATGCGCTGGCTTGAGCAGGGGGACCTTTGTGTGCGCTGCAGGATTTAAATCCATGACGGCATAGTGTGTTACTAATGGTTTTCATTGAGACTGTGGTCCCAGCTCTTTTCAGGTCATTGATCAGGTTCTGCGGTGTAGTTCTGGGCTGAACCTCACCTTCCTCATGACCATTGATTCCCCACAAGGTGAGATCTTGCATGGAGCCCCAGACCGAGGGAGATTGACCTTCATCTTAAACTTCTTCCATTTTTTTATAATTGCGCCAACAGTTGTTGCCTTCTCACCAAGCTGCTTGCTTATTGTTCTGTAGCCCATCCCAGCCATGTGCAGGTCTACAATTGATGTCCTTACACAGCTCTCTGGTCTTGACCATTGTGGAGAGGTTGGAGTCTGTTTCATTGAGTGTGTGGACAGGTGACTTTTATACAGGTAACGAGTTCAAACAGGTGCAGTTAATACAGGTAATGAGTGGAGAACAGGAGGGCTTCTTAAAGAAAAACGAACAGGTCTGTGAGAGCTGGAATTCTTACTGATTGGTAGGTGATGAAATACTTATATTATGCAATAAAATGCAAATTAATTATTTATAAATCATACGATGTGATATTCTGGATTTTTGTAGACAGACAGACCTCTACATGCTTTGTAAGTAGGAAAACCTGCAACATTGGCAGTGTATGAAATACTTGTTCTCCCCACTGTATTGGCAAAAAACATGTCTTCATGGTAACTCGGAGGAAGAAAATATAAATAACTGACAATGCTGTGTATACTTTGTGGATATTGAAGCAAAATATATACGACATGGATGAGTTCAAGAAAATAATCAGATCATCAAGTGGCTGATTTTACCTGCAGGTTGTTCATGTAAAAGCTATGGAATATTATGTTATGTCCCCTGTCCATTTACATGAATGTATATCTATGATGCAATACTGCAATACATTGTCAGATAATAAGATGAGCAACTGTAGACATTTTTCCCTGATCACTAGATACCTCAAGCCTCTTCTTTTGTCTCCATCTTCATTTCACACATACTGTAGAGCATATCCTAATCCTCTTCACTCAGCCGCCCTCCTTACTCGACTCAATCTCTGACTTTTCTCTTTTTCATTCAGTCTCTCTTCCATACATTGCAGCCCTCAATCCACAGAGTCCCATTTTTGTATCTCACCTCATACCTAATTTCTCATTATAAAACTTTTTCCATTTCCATACTGATATCTTATTTTGCTTTTCTGACTGTAGTCATTCGCATGCTGCTATCTTGCGGTGCATTTCCCACAGCAGGTTTTCATTTGATTTGTATATTTTCTTATTTCTAGTTAGTCCTCCTCAGCTCCTTGATGTGTCTCCTTGTCTTTCAGCACTGCGTCAACCCTCTCCCCCCATTTCCCCCATCTAATCATTCAGTTAAAGCTGCTCTCAGTCGCTCAATTCCCTGTGTCTCTCTTCAGCAGTTTAATTCTCTCGTCTTTCTCTTCATCAGTCATCATCAGTGTTCTGGTTCACCTTTGATCTCTCCTCACATTGGGAGCATCTCCGTTTCATTGTTTGCCGTAGAGTGTTTTATTTTTGTTGCGTGACGGCTCGACACAACAACTCTCTCCAACGCTGTGCTGCCAACACCGCTTTGGAAGGAGGAGAGCAGAGAAAGAAAAGCTAATTTGAGCTCGATTCATCGTGTAAAGATTGCCCTGCATTTATTGATAATTGCTTTTTCCGTTTAAAGAGACGCTGTTAAAACGTCAATCGTGTAAACTCAGAGAAATGCAGCTGTCGTCGCAATTAACTTCTCGCTTTCCCTAATGAAAGGATTAATCCACCAGCAAATCTCCTGGGCCTTTACGCAATTCTATTCAATGTGCTGTCAGTTGAATAAAGCGAACCATGTCAAAAAAAAATGTATCTATAACCCAAGCCAAAAGTCACATTCATCTGCGCTGCTTGGCGTCTCATCAGCGGTGGCCTGCATGTTTGTAATGAGAGACCCTCAACCACTGCATTTTGATCTCAGCTTCCTGAGAGCTGCTGTGAGTAGAGCACCTCTAAGTGTGTTTTCACTTGGAAATCAACTCGATTTCCAAAACATCCTCATCTTGCCTTCCTGCTCACCTTTTTTTCCTCGCTGTGGTGGCATTCTATTTTGGGGGGTTCATACAAAAACCTTCTGATGTAGGCAAATCTCCAATAACATTCTACCTAGTGTGCTACATTTGGCTAAATCTGCAGTCATTTTAGTTGTTTACGCTGCACAGTGAGGAGAGTATCAAAGGGTAGACAAATCAACTATCTCATCCTTCAAAATGGCTACTCAGTCAGACCACTGACAGTTGTTTTTTTAGGGAAAGGTTTTGGCAGGTGCGTGGACTGTGGAGAGTGAACGGCTGGCTTCTGTTCTGAGTTAGATGTGATCTCTTGTTCTATCGTCAATGTCTCTCCATTGAGTGTTGAGTAGAGCTTACTCATTGCCATCGATCCAGGTATTGATTGCCAGATTTTTACAATGAGGAGATGGAAAGACAATGACAGAGATGTGATGACTAGATAGATTAGACAGTTGACAAATGCCAATCAATCATCCTTTTCACCCTACCCATCAATCTGGAGTATACTGACTGCACGTATATGGTGAGGCTCTACGCAAGTTAAACTTCACTTCAGTGTTGGGTAGACTTATGGCTCTTTACTATTACAGTACCATACTTAAACAGTCCGCACCAACACGGTATGGATGGTGTACCCATCTATATCCATCCCGCTGGGTAGCGTACTGTACCGGTCTATATCAGAGGAAAACAAATGCAACGAAGAGGACCAGTGGGTGGGGTTATAAATGGAGAAACTAAACAGTCAATGTTTGTTGGTTTCTTTACTTGAATTTCCACATTTCCACGAGGATTATAAAAGAAATCCCTTTTATCCACTTATACCATAATCACTTAAAAATAGTAATGGTACAATGATTTTAATTGTTATATGTCTTATATTTCCATTTTAAAGGAATTGTGGCAATCACAGGTCTGTCTTTGATAACTATCGTGAATTTTCGGTCTTGTTTTTGTGTGCAACAAAACACTACATAGTGTAGGGAAACATTATCTTATACGAATCGCCTTTTTCATATTTAAAAAAAATATATATATATCAATGATGAATATCTATATATATATATATATATATATATATATATATACTTTAAACATCAAGAAGTTGTTTTTACAGCTTTATAAGCACGTTTCTGAAAGAGTAAGTAGTCTTCTCACCAGCAAAGTTCTACACCCCTATTCAACTGAAATACTTCTATATGCAAACAGTTGTTTGAATCAGATTTACAATTTTCCAGTTATTGTTCTACCAATCGTTTATTTACATCACCCATACCACAGTTAGCTTTCATGGCAGCCATTTTGTGTCAAAGGTCTGGAAAGGTGGGTTGAGTGATTAGAGCAGAAATACTGTAGCTGTTTTTGATTTTGAAGGGTGGTAAAGAGGATGATATTTTACTTCCAGTGTCAGAGGGGGTTACTACAGTATAAAACAGGATGGGACTGTATATACTTATGATTGGTTCATATGTGGCAGATTATTATTGCTACCAGTTTATCTGCAAAATATCTGTTGATCTGGAGTGTCTGTGCTTGTTAAGTATGATGTCAGTATTGGTGATGATTTTGCTTACAAACTATACCTCCGCAGTTGAATTCACAGGTGCCAGATCTGCACACAGGGTTGCTGGAGAAAAAAAGTGGCAAGGTAGATAATCCAACTTATGTATCCTAAATACGAGGCAGTGCTCTACCAATTTGCACTGCCCTCAAGCTAGAGGCCCAGGCAAAGTCAGAGAAGCCATAGTCAGGCTCAAACCACTGACTGACTAACGCAGACCGCCCTCAGTTCCAATTTGTTATATGATTACAAATACAAAACGGTACACCATAAATTCTATGTGTTTGTAATGGAGAACCGATAAGAAAATAAAGCTTGTTTAATGGTTAAAGAATGGATTGAGGACTTTACCTTGGGATGTTTACTAATTTTAGGTTAAAAAAAATATATCAATCTTAGCATATTAACACAAGTCATGTATACAGCTGTTTAATGTGAACAAAATGAAAAATTATTTTTATTGTATCATTACTCGGGAATTTGCATATACTCAAAGTTCTGTATTCTGAATTGGTGTTGGCAAATGAAAAGTAACATCAGTCTATCCCTAAAAACAATGCACCAGCCTTAAACGCGAACAATTATGAATATCTATAATTTCTCTGTTCCCAAATCACAAGAAGTAATTATTTGCAGACAATGTGGTTGATCATTTGGAGTGGTGGTGTGTTCACTTTAATAATTAATTTCCCGAATGTGAGTCTGGCAAAAAAATATTTGTGAATGCTTGCCACAAGTTCGCCCACATTCTGTCATTTATTAACATCGAAAGGCTAATAAAATGTTATTTCATACTGTGATATTAATTTTAGTTCAAATCGCCCACACATACTGCCCACCACATCTAGCACATCCTGACCATGACCTCAAACTGAACAGGATAGAACCTTTCTATACTCTAAAATATCTCTTCATCAGATTTGACAAATCCATAATGCCCACCTCTCAGCAAGACCTTTGACCCTGGAAAAACAGTCGTTCTCCTCACCTGCATGTTCACAGTCAACAACATTTCTTGAGTACAACTATACCTGAGACAGGAAACAGCACTGGATAACTGCAACTCACTGTTGGTAGTACTCAATATATATTGGTAGTACTCAAACCACTGTAACTTTTTTATTAAGCCACAGCTGCTTGGTGTTCAACCTTCCCAAGATCTTCCATTTCACTGTGTTCCTCCACACACTCCACTGGCTCCCAGTTGAAGCTTTCAACCCTTACCAGACCATGAAGCTTTTTACCACTACCAGACCATGAAGCTTTTAACCACTATCGTACCATGACGCTTTTAACCACTACCATACAATGATGCTTTCAACCCTTACCAGACCATTAAGCTTTTAACCACTACCAGACCATGACGCTTTTAACCACTACCATACAATGATGCTTTCAACCCTTACCAGACCATGAAGCTTTTAACCACTACCAGACCATGACGCTTTTAACCACTACCATACCATGACGCTTTTAACCACTACCATACAATGATGCTTTCAACCCCTACCAGACCATGACGCTTTTAACCACTACCATACAATGATGCTTTCAACCCTTACCAGACCATGAAGCTTTTAACCACTACCAGACCATGACTCTTTTAACCACTACCAGACCATGATGCTTTCAACCCTTACCATACAATGATGCTTTCAACCACTACCATACGATGATGCTTTCAACCACTACTACACCATGATGCTTTAACCACTACCAGACCATGATGCTTTCAACGCTTACCAGACCATGATGCTTTTAACCACTACTACACCATGATGGTTTCAAACCTTACCAGACCATGACGCTTTTAACCACTACCAGACCATGATGCTTTCAGTCCTTACCAGACCATGATGCTTTCAATCCTTACCAGACCATGATGCTTTCAATCCTTACCAGACCATGATGCTTTCAGTCCTTACCAGACCATGATGCTTTTAACCACTACCAGACCATGATGCTTTCAATCCTTAACAGACCATGATGCTTTCAGTCCTTACCAGACCATGATGCTTTCAACCCTTACCAGACCATGATGCTTTCAACCACTACCAGACCATGATGCTTTCAACCCTTACCAAACGATGATGCTTGTAACCCTTACCAGACCATGTTATTTCAACGCTTACCGTACGATGATGCTTTTAACCACTACTACACCATGATGCTTTCAAACTTTACCAGACCATGACGCTTTCAACCCTTACCAGACCATGATGCTTTCAATTTCTACCAGACCATGATACTATATCCTGCACAAGTTCAAAACTCTGACACCTTTTGTCATCTAAATGATCTCCCATAATGTCCAGTGTCAGCCATATTGTTTTGTTTTGCAGTCTGTTTCTCATAGATAGTTATATAGAACATAGAACGATGTTTTAAATGTCTTTCCAATCTGACTGACACTTCTGTAATCACACCCAGATCCTAACATGCGCCTTGGTACTGACCCTCCAACTTACATAACTGTTCCTCTTCAAAGATTATTTTGTTGTATTTAATTATGGTGTAGACAGGACAGTATGAAGCAGAATCTAGGGAGGCATGTGTCTATGTAGAGACAGAGAGGAAGGGCACAGAAGGGGCATACTTGTTTCTCTCAAGATCTTCAGACTTGTAGATGCTAAACTAGGTACTGACCATCTACTGTCGATGACATAACTTTCTCTCCAGTTCTTCCATAATCCCTACATTGCTTATCTTTCACCCTTGACAGTCTCCAACACTCTGTAAAACTCTCTCCTGTTCACTCTCAACCTCACTCTCTCCCTCTCTTTCTCTCTCTCCTCCTGCCTTAGCTGTCATGGTAGAGAGTCTCCTCTGTAAGATTTTTGTTAAGATTGACTTTATTGGCATGACAGCAAATGATCAACGTGAGCTACAAAGTGTGACAGAGAGTGCTCTCCCACCACACACACACGCAGACACACACATATACACATACACACACACACAGACACACTGAGAGAGGAAGTCTGGGCCTTTTTCACAGTTGGATGAACATTTTCCTTATCCATGGTCTATTCCTTCACTAGAAGCACAGGTCTTCTCTACAGCGATATACGATATAAACTAACGACTCGCTGATTCATTAATTTGCCCAACATTCTCATCCTTGACTGAGTCACGAGTTTTAACTTTTTTTTACATAGGCCATTCCACTTACCCATTTCTGCTCTCTTCATGCAAGCACTCTAGAAACCATAGCAAACGATAGGGAGACAAAAAGTGGACATTTCTTTCTGTGCCAAATTCATTGGAGACCTGTTCTGAGGACGCTCATTAGCATTTTATGTCTTACAGTAGTTATGTTTTCAGTCAGGCGGGCTACTGGATGCTCTTTCAACTTCACTGTCCGTTCTGCTCTATGAATCCAATCAGTGTCTTTCCAGAAACTCCCGCAGTCCAGTCTGATTGATCTGCCTGCTGATTGGTGAACATTGCTGCCCCTCTACTCATTTGTTAGTTTAAACTAGTGACAGGCAGTTATCTTCCATTTCACCCACAGGTTCGAGGGTTGCAGAGGAATTTGAAAGAGGACAAACCTGTAACTCAGACTTTTTTTCACAGAAGTTTAACTGTGTGAACATAATTCGATGGGACCTTAGCATATGCTTTCTGAGGACAGAGAAGGAGAGGGAGGGTGGCACTGAGAGTTACAGAGGGTAGTTAGAAATAGATAATAGAGGATGAGAAAGACAATCACAGCAGTGCAGCCTCAAAACGGGAAGCCTAACCTGTAGGGAGCGATAAGAACACAAAGATGGGTAGTCAGATAGAAGATGGGGCTGATTGAGAGATGGAGGACAGCAGATGAGAGGTAGATGTGGAGGGAGCTAGAGGAGGGTTTCTTTTGTATGGGTAGTCTTTGAAAGTCATTTTGGTAGTTTAGTCTTAAGGGCAGCTTCCCTGCACGTCTTCTTATGGGCCAACACGCCATCATGCTCGTGTCTCCGCCACCACCGCACTTACAGACTATTTTTAATAGAATTAGGCTGGTCTCGTTATCAGTGGAGCGGCCAACCACAGAGTGAGGCGAGATTGAAACAGCGATTTCCAATTTGAGATTGTGTCACACATCTCCCTGCATGGAGATAACATCAGCAAATCACTAGCACCATCTTTCTTTTAGGGCTGTCTTCTTTATCTCTCTCTCTCTCTCTCTCTCTCTCTCTCTCTCTCTCCCTCTATTTATCTGGACTTCCTTTTAAAAATCCTTACATGCTCTCTCTCTTCTTGGACTTTCTCCTGACAATGTTGAGCTTCTCTCTCTTGGCTCATCATCTTGGCTCTTTATTTTGCTGGCTCTGCGTGTGGTATTGTTAAGTACAGTCGTATGCAAAAGTTTAGGCCCCCCTGACAATTTCCATGGTTTTCATTTATAAATAATTGGATGTTTGGATCACCGTTCTCACCATCCTTCGCCTTTGCCTCTCTGATATTTTCCTTGGACTGCCACTTCTGGCCTTAACAAGAAATGTGCCTGTGGTCTTCCATTTCCTCACTATGTTCCTCACAGTGGACACTGACAGCTTAAATCTCTGCGATAGGTTTTTGTAGCCTTCCCTAAACAATCTTTGTTTTCAGGTCATTTGCAAGTTGTTTTGAGGCCCCCATGTTGCCACTCACAAAGAGAACAACAACTTGTAATTGGCAACCTTAAATAACTCATGATTGGATACATGTGTCTATTAATTTCAAGGCTTAATGAGCTTCCTAAACCAATTGTGTGTTCCAATTAATCAGTGCTAGGTAGTTACAGGTATTCAAATAAACAAAATGACAATGGTGCCCAAATATATGCACCTGTCTAATTTCATTTTGATGCATATTGCACATTTTCTGTTAATCCAATGAACCTCATTTCACTAACGAAATTAGGGATGCTCATTTCGGGTAATTTTCCTGACCGACAACCGGAACTCGTTAACCGATTATTAACCGTTAACTGATAAGA
>JACXGM010012036.1:5519-24641 GCA_016801145.1 Umbra pygmaea
AGACGCTGTTGTTGAGGTGATGTCCAGACACTGTTCTACCATGAGTGAACAGAATAAGAACCTGGAGTGCTTGCCTACACCCCTCATTAGCAAACATGTCAGTTTGGGGCAAGTTCTTTCAATTACCTACGGGCAATTCTTCCCATACTTGCCCCAGTATACTTGGATACATATAACATGCTCAAAAAACATTGTGATAGTGTAATCAGCTCTTGTAGTACTATTACATTTTTCTGTACATAGTTTACTATACAGTTGTGCTCAAAAGATTGCATACCCCAGAGAATGGGTAATAGGTTAAACATTTTTAAACATCATTGAGCAGGCAAAACAATTTGTTTTTATTTTTTATAGGCTTCATATTCAACTGTAGGTCATATCAGAATTTGCAGTTTTGGCTGAAACCTTTATTGGTCTACCTGAATTTGGCTTGGTATCAAGAGATCTCTGAATCTTCCATTTCTTAAAAAGTGATTGAACAGTACTGACTGGCATTTTGGAAGGCTTTATTTTTTATATCCATTTCCAACTTTATGCATTTCCAGTACCTTATTACGCAGGTCTTTTGACAGTTCTTTTCTGCTCCCCAAGGCTCAGTATCTGGCCTGCTCAATACATCCACGTGAGAGCTAACAAACACATTGACTATTTTCACACAGATATTAATTGCAATTTAAAATGCCCCAGGTGTGAGAAATTAACCTTTAAATGCCGTTTTAACCTTTGTGTGTCTGTAACAAGGCCACACATTCAAGGGTATGTAAACCTTTGATCAGGGCCATTTGGGTGATTTCAATTATCATTATGGTTTACAAAGGAGCCAAACAACTGTGATAATTAATGGTTTCATATGATCACTATCCTTACATAACAGTCAGATTTTTTTGCATGAAATGTCATGTCAAAATCAATGACAAAATTTCACAATTTCTGCCAGGGTATGCAAATTAACGAGCACAACTGCAGAACAGCCATAACATTATGACCACCTGCACAATATTGTGTAGATCCCCCTTTTACCGCCAAAACCGCCCTGACCCATCGAGGCATGGACTTCATGGACTCCACTAGACCTTGTTTTATTTTTTATTTATTTATTTTCAAACCTCAACTCACATAAAACAGGCGACCCTAACCCAGGAAGTTAAGCCCACTAGGTTGGCAAGCCCTGTTCCAAAACCTTATTTTAAACTTACTCCTAACCCTAACCTTATAAAACTGTTGCTTATCAACAGATAATTTGTTGACTATTTGTTGATAGTATGACTATTTATAGAACACCTACAGGTGGAAATCAGGACTGTCAATATAACAAGTATAACCTAGTCACTTGAACCCTTGTTCCTTCATGTTTATGGGAGGGGCCAGGCTGGGGGATTCTCGGTGCAGGGAGGTTTTTCTCAGGCCCAGGTCGTCTGTGTCAGGATTAGAGTTCTGCTGGGCTCGGTGCATCTGAAGTTTCCTCTTCCACTGGAAACACAGCGCTGCCGCCTCCACCCCCTCTGAGTTTGGCTCTGGCTGCCTCAGACCCTGTTGATCACATTGTTTTAACAGAGATGTTTTCTAATTGACAGAGAACACAGAATGTGTAGATCTCCAAGGATGTTTGAACTTGCGAAGAAGGTTTTGATGATGACAGGGTTTTTCCTGTTCAATACCTTAATGCAAGCCGTCTCAGCTGCTCTGACCCCCTGCAGAACTATCGTCAACAGGTTCTGGGCATTCTTCACAAGGATCTCATCAGAAGACTTGCTCGCAGGCGTCAGTGCATTAACACTAATAGTTTGAAATATAACAATAGCCCATAAGAACAACATTTATACCGCATTTATCTTATCTTATTTCTGGTTTTTCTTTTTAACTATGAAAAAGGTATTTGATATGAATTAATAGAAAGGGACCAAGTGTAGAACCTTAGGGGATATTTAGACTTTTAAATACAAACGGCCTTGAGTGCTTTATTCAACATTATTTGTCTTTATTGAACTACAATTTTAAGTGTTATTATTAACTCACTGGTCTGACTGGTTTATCTGTTGTTTGATCACTCACCTGGAGATGATAGTGAGTTGATTGGTGATGGTGAGAATCTGTTCCACTTTGAAATACAGGTCAGCAGAGCACTGTTGGTCCAGACAGTGGTTTGCTATGACCTTCACAAAGTGTGTGATGGACTGGCATTTTGAGACCATGTCTTTAGCTGTGCTGACAAACATTTCTTTGCTCTGTAAAATATGTTTTAAAAGGGCCTAATGTGTGAAGATATGTTTTATTTAGAATGCCCTAAATTAACAGAATGATTAATTGATTGAATAATTAATTGATTACCAGTATTGGTCCTTTGTTTCGCAGGAACTGGGTCATGTGGTAGATCTGTTCTGCCATCTCCCTGGTTACCTGGACGATACGGTTGCCATTAGCATCCCACCGGTCTGTCTCTTGTTTGAGGAACAGGGAGGTGTAAGTAAGAGAAGGATTGGTTGAGGTCAAGGAAGGCGTGGAGTATCTCAGGAACTGGGCGGAGTTGGTCTGTGATTGTTTGCTACTGTAGATTGCAGACTTTGCAGCATCCAGCAGGGAAAGAAGTTCCATACATTGTGAATGTAAGAGATGTAATGCAGTGTAAGAAATTGAACAAATACTCTAGACTGACAATTTGGTAGAGTAGATCATTGATAATAATAATCATAATTATTTTTTTTATGTAGAATTCCATGGCTAACTATGGTATCATCGCGACGTGGGGGTCAGACGGCTCAGTGGTTAGGGAGTAAGACTTGAAGATTACCAGTTGGTGTCTGCTAAGCAAGTAAACTATAAATCAATTCTACTATACTATTCTACTATATAGACTGTTGTACATTTACAACATATTATACATCCAACCCAAAATGTGAGGTTTAAAAAAATATATGTTTAGTCCCACATAATTTTTTTTAATGCTTAACAAACATTTATTATTAAAATATTTAAAGTATCTGTGTTTTATTACTTACGCATTGTGTTGCCATCGCAAGTTCAGGTTTGCTCATGGCAGCACAAACATTTGGATTCTGTCCTGTGGTATTTGTGTTCTCTGGATCGGTTATCTGCCAGGACGCAATATCTGGATGATAACCAACCTTCTTCACAGTAGGGGAAAGATTGGGGCCAGCCATCCCTTCCTTAGAATCCTGTGGTGTTCCCCCCTTTAGACCAGCCTTCATAATAGTGAAGTACAATACTATGATATATACAATACATGTGATTTATAACATGATTATCATGGTATGAAAAAATGAATGTTTTACAGTGTGGGCATACAATGAGGGCATACTCAACAATGCTAACTGCACTTAACAACTACCTTAACTCGATACTTTGTCTCCAGGTTTATTCGATCCACCTTATCGATCTCCTCAGCTACGTAGCGAGCTTTAGCAGACCAGCACTCTATTTGTATCTCCAGACTGATTGTGTCGTAGATACAGTGGGTCTCCACAATGAGCCTGGCTCGGCTTAATATATCTGAGATCTGGAAGGACAAATGATCATTGATGGACCTCAGGTTAACCCGAGCATGAGGCTGACGAATGTAATTGAAACAGTCTTCAACAGTCTTTATAGCAGCTTTTACATTCTCCAAGAACAATTCTGCAGCAGTCTGAAATCTTTCTTGGGCCTCCCCATAGATTTTCCCATCTTTGTGATGCTCAGCAGCTGTATAAGCGAAGTGTACAATGTTTTTAATTGGGGTGACATAGTCCTTGTTTGCTTTGTTCAAATGACTGGAAAGTATCCTCATTTTGATCAGGAGCTGTCTTTGAAAGAGTTCGGCTTTGGCAAATTGAAGAATGCCAGAGAGAGACAGAGTGCTGTTGTTCTCAGCTATATGTAAAAATGCCTCAGTGAGAGTCTTTAACTCCCCCTGAAGCTCTGTTAATGTTTTTACTTGGTAGGAACTTTTACAGTTTAAGCTAGTCAGTGTTGCTGCCTCTTGGATACGTAGTGAGTTCTCTGACATTGCCGCCAGTCTTTTCTGACGGGTTAACTGTCTCATCAAAGATTCTCTTGATCCCAAGATAGTATCCAGTGATTTCAGTAAAATATGGATTGACAGTGACCACAGAATACAAGGTCCCTCAAGTTCATCTGCCTGGCCTGATATGGATGATCTAGCAAGTTCTGCCAGCTCTCTTGTGTTGTTATGAGCTTTATTCAGTTTGCTGTGTAAAACTGTAAAGCTCTCCTGGAATTCGATTGGAGCGGTTATATTGGAGGATGTCAACAGCTGCACCACATCAGCACAAAGAGTCATCACTTCACTGAGTTCCTGAGCAATAGCAGTGGCTGCCATGTTTGGTGGACGACCTTGAAACATTGAACGTATGGCCTGATACCAAGTTCCAGCAGCTGGTAAGAGGACTTTCCTGATGTTGTTGACTAGGTCAGAGAGCAATAAACAATGTTTGTAGAGAGTGTCCAGGCTCATGTTGGAGCTCATGGCAGTCTCCTGGGCTGTCTGGACTAACTGAGGTGTCAGGGCCACTAAATCTGACCTGAACATATCCAATGTCTGACTGTCGACAGCATCAACAATAGCTGAAGCTTCTTTTGCAGCCTGGGCATAACAGTTTGACAGCTTGAGAACTCCTGTACAGGCTTTGCTGAGGACCGTCACATCTTTTTCTTTAGTCACTGTCACAACTTCACACAAGAGCGGCAGAAGGTCAAAATTCAGTGGCTTTAAGATTGGTTTTGCTTCACATGTCCCCTTTAAATCGTAGTGGAACTCTTTGTGTACAATCGGAGGATCTCCAATTTCTTGTCCTGAATGGTCAACTTTAGGTTCAACTGGTGAATCTCTTTTTGAAACGATCAGAACAGGAGCCTGAATGCCAAGTTCTTTCACTTCTTGATCCAGAGCTGATCCTTGAGCTTCATTTGTTAGTTGGAAGGGGGGTAAGGCTCTGTGGTGGCGAACGTCCTCACGAAGTGGACTGAGGAGGTCTGGATGTTGATGTCCATCCAGTCCTTCTCTTAACACTTTAAATTGCTGGATCATCACAGAGACCATCTCCGAAATGCCAGAGCATACATCCGCGTCTCGACTGGGACCATAGCGTATCTCTTTGACACACCCAACCACATTGGCCTGGGATGCTTCAACTTGTTTTAACAGCACTAGTATCCCATTGCGATAGATTGGGTTGTCACTTTTGTTTAAGTGTCTTCTAACAGAGTGAACCACCTGTTTTGTGATGGAGATGAGGTTATTAGCAAGCTCGCTGAACACTTTGTAGTTCTTAGCTTTATACGCTGCATTGCATTCACGCCATTTGTTAGCCATTTCAAAAATGGCCATGGTAGTGAACTCTCTAATGTTGAGGACATCACAAAGAGCATCCTGCAGCTGAATGATCTCCTCTTCCCATCGCTGACACACATTATGGAGTTTTTGCGCAATTTCAGAGATCTTCTTTGAATCTGAGTTGTTGCTATTCAACTCTGATATGAGAGATTCGATCCCAGCCTTCAGCCTTGTGAGACATGCCCTTGAGTTCTCCATGTTTTCTAGAGACTTAAAATCTGTTGCAAAAGCTGAGGTGAAACTTGCAACCTGGATCATCTTATGAGCCTGTGAGAGAAGGTCCATAAGCAAGAGTTGGATTGAATCTAGATCTTTAGGTAAATCGCTCTCTAAGTCTTGTCTGACCAGATCTATCAGCTCTTTGAACGGACTTGATGCTGTAGTAAATGTGTCCAGAACAAGATAGAGAACTGCAGTCATCATGGCACTGTCAAGTGTTTGGAGTCGCTGCATCAATGTAGAACAGATACTGTCTACATCTTGTTTCTGATCAGCATCATTAGGATTCTCTGGAAGCTTTAATATTCTGTTTATTTCTGACCAGAGCTGTAGGACATGACGGCATTGATCCACCACACTGTACTGGAGTTCCCTTCGCGAGCTGTTAGCCACCATGATGCAGTGGAAAACAAGATCTCTTAAGAGGCTGTCAAAGTTACTATCCCTGATCAGGGAAGAACTGGAGAGGAGTCTAATCAGACCATCACGTCTCTCAGTGTAGTACCCAGAAAAACCCAAGACACCACTTCCTCTACTGCATTCACTTTTTAGTGTTGTCACAATCTCATCCACTGTGCGTTCCACTTTGTTCAGAATGTAGGTTTTGGACGCTTGGGCCTGCTCACTGGACGGGTGTTTTATGCTGGTGATTACAGCGGTGTGAAGCAGGGAGATGCATTTCCTCAAAATGTCCAAAGAGTTGACCAAGTGCTCTGTTTGCCTAGGATCCTGTTGAGAAACATATAATAAAAACTTAAATTGCATTTACACCGATTGCACAGATGCTTCCTGCTTTTCATTGTTATGTCACAGACTGTTGAGTGCAAATTCATGTTCACAGTTTTTACACGAGCAAATGTTGATGAGCAAGGTGGATCCAAACTGATGTTGTAATTTCCCACAATCTATTTCACTTGAACACAGGGGCGGTGTGTTCATCAACACTGAAAACGGCCTGAGTGCCAAAAATGTTCCCTCTATTTACCTGTAGGGATTCAGCCCGTTCCCTTAACAGGTTGTTCAGAAGAACCAGGGCTTCTGAGAACTGTTGGAAGTTCTTCAGTAGAGATGGGATGTCCAGGGAAGAACCCAGAAGAGTTAGGCAGTCCAACACCGACTCTGCAGCTGCTAAGATCGTTCTCACTGTTGCATCATCCTCCACTAAAAGTATCTGTGGAAAAGTAATGATTTTTAGAGGTTCTTAGTAAAAACATTTCAGTTTTCAGCTGCTCTTCCTACTGGTTGAGAGTTGCTCTAGGCCTAGTATGCATAGTTATTTATAGTAAGTGCAGTCGTGGTTGAAAGTTTTGAGAATGCACAAGTATTGGTCTACCCAAAGTTTGCTGCTTCAGTGTTCGTAGATCTTTTTGTCAGTAGTTACTATGATATACTGAAGTATAACATAAGTGTCAAAGGCTTACATTGTCAATGGCATTCAGTTTATGCAAAGAGTCATTATTTGCAGTGTTGACCCTTCTTTTCTCAAGACCTCTGCAATTCGCTCTGGCATGCGGTCAATTAACTTCTGGGCCACATCCTGACTGATGGCAGCCCATTCTTGCATAACCAATGCTTGGAGTTTGTCAGAAGTTGTGGGTTTTTGTTTGTTCACATGCCTCTTGAGGATCGACCACAAGTTCTCAATGGGATTAAGGTCTGAGGAATGTCCTGGCCATGGACCCAAAATGTTGATGTTTTTTCCCCGAGCCAATTAGTTATCAATTTTACCTTATGGCAAGGTGCTCCATCTTCCTGGAAAAGGCATTGGTCATCACCAAACTGTTCATGGATTGTTGAGAGAAGTTGCTCTTGGAAGATGTGTTGGTACCATTCTTTATTCTTGGCTGTGTTGTTTGGCAAAATTGTGAGTGAGCCCACTTCCTTGGCTGAGAAGCAACCCCACATATGAATAGTCTCAGGATGCTTTACTGTTGGCATGACACAGGACTGATGGTAGCGCTTACCTTGTCTTCTACGGACAAGGTGTTTTCTGGATGGCCCAAACAATGAGAAAGGGGATTCATCAGAGAAAATGACTCTACCCCAGTCCTCAGTAGTCCAATCCCTGTACCTTTTGCAGAATATCAGTTTGTACCTGATGTTTTTCCTGGAAAGAAGTGGCTTCTTTGCTGCCCTTCTTGACACCAGGCCATCCTCCAAAAGTCTTTGCCTCACTGTGCATGCAGATGCACTCACAGCTGCCTGCTGCCATTCATGAGCAAGCTCTGCACTGGTGGTGCCCCAGTCCTGGCGGGTTCTGGACTGTCTTGTGCACCCTGATGCCTTCTTCACAACAATTGAACCTCTTTCCTTGACACCACAGCCTACGGCTGCAGCTTCAGCAATGGAAGCTTTGAACATTTTCCACTCAGGTTCAATGCCCCCAACCTCCACAGGGATGCCGGAGGTGAGTGTTGAAGATCTTTTGAATAGGGCCTTCTCCAGACATTTCCAATTCACCCACACTACTCATTTGGGCTTTCCAGGTCTGTCCAGAGTCTTCCCCCACCCCTGATCCAACTCACCACCAGATGGTGATCAGATGAGATCTCCACCCCACTCTTCACCCGAGTGTCCAAAACATACGGCCTCAGATCAGACGATACAATCACAATATTGATCATCGACCTTCATCCTAGGATGCTCTGTTACTTACAGCATTCTTTTGTTTGAACATGTGTTTGTTAAAGACAATCCATGACTAACACAGAAGTCTAACAACAAACAACCACTTGTGTTTAGATCAGGGAGGCTGTTCCTCTCAATCACACCTCTCCAGGTGCCTCCATCTTTGCCCACATGGTCTCCATCGTTGCCCACGTGGGCGTTGAAGTCTCCCAGCAGAATAATGGAGTCCCCCACTGGAGACCCATGCAGGACTCCCTTCAGGGTCTCCAAGAATACCGAATACTCCGAGCTGCTGTTTGGTGCATATGAATAAACAACAGTCAAATTTCGCCCCAACCACCCTTAAGCGTAAGGCAACCCTCTTGTCCACTAGGGTTAACTGCAACCCAGCGGCGTTCAGTCGGGGGTTTATAAATATCCCCATCCCTGCCCGGTGCGTATTACCGTGGGCAACTCCAGAGATGAATAGAGTCCAACCCCTATCCAGGAGTCCGGTTCCAGAACCTAGGCTGCGCATAGAGGTTAGCCCCATCAGATCCAACTGGTAGCGCTCCACCTCCTGCACAAGTTCCGGCTCCTCCCCACACAGAGTGGTGACATTCCACGTCACCCAACCCCTGTGGTTCTTCCAGTGAGTGGTGGGCCCACAGGATGACCAATACTTGTCATTTTCAAAACTTAGACCACGACTGTACAGGGACATCCCCCTTGAGCAACTTAGGGTTAAGTGCCCAAAGACACAATGATATTAGGCACAGTCTGGAATCGGACTAGCAACCTTCAGACTACTAGTCTGACTCCCTAACCCCTGAGCCATCTGAAGTCCCCCGTAAATGTCATACTTTGACCACTCCTAGGAGGATGTTCTGTGTGGCCATGATGAGTTCTTCTCTGTGCTCTGATTGGCTGGGCTGAATACTGAGTTTCTGGGCTGCCAAGAGGATATGCTGACCAGACAGGATCATAGGCTCCACCAGGTACCTCATCTCCCTCCTCATCACCTCATCATCTGTGACTTCTGATTGCCTTATAGGAGAAAATACAAAGATGTTATATAGCCTGGAAACCAGATGATATGCTTAGTTGAAAGTTGAAGACTACTGCAATGACAAAAATGTAATGTCATGAGATTGATGAAAAAGCAGAGCCTTTCATTTGCAATAAAAATAATATTTGAGAACATTGTTCATATCGGGTTTGGATTATCAACAGGACATTTTAAGTTCATGACATATGTTAGTATTTTGATTCCAAAGTAAATCCTGCTTAGATAAGTCTTTTGCACAAACATGGAGGAAAAAGAAGCCGATCCTGTTAAATTAATGCAGGCAAAAGAACTAGAGCTCATTCCATTACCTGTAGGCCATAGCGGCCATGTTCTTGGTGGCTCTGGCCACAACTTGTGCTGACGCTTCCAGCTGGGTGAAATGTTCTGGCCCTCCCAGCCCGTCTGCCTGCTCACACAGCAGAACCATGTGGATCAAGTGACCTGCAATGGGGGCCACCACCTTCTCTACAGCAGCCGTTCTGATCACTCCACCATGATCAATGAGGGAAGCCATACTGTATTGGGACACTGGGCCTGTATCCTACCAAGGAAATACAAGTGAATATCAGGAGGTAAATAAATTCATATAAATTTTCTAACGAGACAGATTGCCCAAAATTGATTTATTTTGTATTTTACATACATTTTACAAATAAATGTATATCTAAGCCTACTTGATTCCAGTTTTCAACAACAGAAAAATAACACTTTCTTTACGCAGTTCTACTAAACGTAGGTGGCATCATGTTCCATCAAATACATTGAACTTACCTGTGAGGATGAACACTCTTTTGGGAAGTTCGGTTGCAGCCTGGTGCTGTAGTTGGTCTCTCATTGACAATAACATTAATTATTTACATGTATTTATAACTGAGGGAGATGCCATGTCAGTGTTTCATGGCAACCAACCATTAAAGGCTCACATTACGTTCGTATTTTAAGGTCAGCCACCAGAGGGTGACACCTACCGCAAAAAAGCTACTGACTGCTCTTATCTTCTTGATTGGGAATTTGAGAGTTCTTAATTTGAAAAAAGGGAGAAAAAACACACTATTTTAACCTCAGATTTATCAACAGATAAACATACAGCTTGAACATGAGATAAAACATAAACCATACAGAGCAATACTTTTATACAAATTATAATTCAGTGACAGTAGTAGGTCGATAAACAAAACCCTAATACCTATGGCGTTAAAACAATCAAAAAATAAAAAAGCATCACAGTTACAATACAACCAAAACATGTCAAGTGTTTATCTCTTTGCCAACACCAATATGTAATGATATCTGGTGCCGAGAAATGTGACTGTGTACAGTATTTTCCATGCCAGTGAAATAAACAGGTGAAGTTAAAATATAGGCTACCTACAAATCAATCCATAAGTCAATGAGGCCGAGGCCTGGTGAGGAGCTTGTACAGGTCAGCTTTCAAAAGCATCATAATTATCGTAATAGTCACACAAAACCCCCTCGATCCGCCAAAAAACATTTTATTTGGCACATCTTTTTACACATACCTACCGATGTTTACTTAGGGGACTGAAAATTCATAAACATGCCAACCCGTTCATCTTCACACGCACATCAGTCTAAAAACATACATGTCAAATCCACATCCCACCTAACTTGTTGGGCTATAACATTGCCCCGTATAAGGAAAGGTTTGGATTCAATTTGGTTTTGCTCCTATTATGGTATAACACAGATCCACATGAGGATCTGCTTTAAAGGTGCCGATCTGGAACCTTGCTCATTTAAAGTTCTCATACCAGCTATTCCTCAGCTGTTTACCGTTAATAAAACAAGGGGCAGGGCAGCTTTTTCCCCACTAAACATTATTTTCAGATTACAACTTTAATGGTGTCATTCAAAATTGTTCAGTTCATAGCAGTTTTAAGCACTTACATTCCAACATGTTGACCTACAACCGAGCTGTTCCAATAGTAGTTTATTCATGGTGATGGAGTAGAGTAGCACATTCCCTAACCTTGCTATTTTTAGGTACTGCGCACCACTGGATCTCTGCCATTAGGAGCTTCTAGTAACGGGATGAATGTGGCTAAATAGGTGTAGTTTTCTCCATTCTCAGAAATTCATTCTAGACTGAATAAAAACAGCATTGTGTTTAGTTTCATTGCTGTAAAAGTTTGATAAACGGCCTGAAACTGTGACACAAAAATGAATGAATTCAGGGTATATTGATCAGGTCATGAAAACAAGGTGTTGATCGTTTTGATTGGCTAGTTTTGCTCTAGGCTGTCCCAAGATCGTTTTGATTGGCTAGTTTTGCTCTAGGTTGTTTCAAAATGTTTGTGCTGTATAGAGACAACGTCTATTTGGGCACTACAATGTTTTGCATGGTAAGGACCAGATGGTCCTGATATCGTGGAACATAAAACACTAACATTTAAAATGTTTTAAAATGGCCAATAATGTTTGTTGTTATTATAGCTTGTGACACTTAATCCACAAAGAATGTAGCCAATTATGCACTTTTGTCTTCTGAACATTTTCTGACAGAAAGATTTGGAAGTCTACACATTTTAACTGTCAAACAAAATGGCCTAAATAGCATCTAATGCATAGGTCAATACCAATACACTTTATTAACAAGTAATTACATAGCAGTTCCTATGTAACTTCACTGTTATTGCTGCCCGTAATGCAGTTAACCCTTTACTCCAATGGCCAGTTCATATAACTGGACTTGATTTTATAGTTCTTTTTTTAAATACCACAATTTCGGAAATGTTGCCTACTCATATTATTCATGACCGCTGGCACAGACTACGGAGATTATATTCTTAATTGCAGCAAGTGGAATGCTTCTTTGGCACAAATATGTTTACACATATTTTGATATCTGTGATATGTTTGGCTTTCTATTCCCGCCCACTATACAATGTCTCAGCTGATTGACTCCTGATAATGAAATTAAAGCAAATTAAGTGTATACATATATTTCTAGCTAGAGTAGTGTTGATTATGCATGCTTTTGGAACATATTGTAGCTTCATTTGTACTAGAGGCTGAGGTGAGTTTCCATTAATATAGATGATACCGTTTGGTTATGGGACAGTGTTACATAGTATGTCATAACTGAAAAACACAACTTTGTATTTTGTTTTAGCTCATTACAGCGAAAATGTGTCACAACATATAACTCTGTTCATGATGAATGGAAGGTACAGTATATACTTCAATGGGAATGTTCGTTTTGTTTTCTAGGGACCTTACAGGACTTTGACTGGTTTGCAAATATAAAGAGAGTGTGATACTCAAGAGATATTTGTGAGAAGGATACAGTACACAATTAAAAGATAAAATAATTTCTAAAAACTCCATATCCGACAATACTGAACAATATACAAACTGACTCAACTCATATAACATTGTATACATGACATATCTTTGGATTCAAAACAAAGAGAAATACTTTGCAAACATGGCATCAACTCTTCTTACCTTGGAAATCAGTGCTTTATAGAAAAACATATAGATATGCTTACATTACACTTCAAAAACCCCAACAAATCCTTTTTTTCATCCCAATTTAACACAATATGGCTTTATTATGTATAAAAATAAATTTTAGCTTTTTATTAAAACAGCCCTGAGGGTTTTTGTCGTCCTGTCCGATAATATCTGTGTTATTTCCGTGTCATTTCCACTTCCCGTACAAGGATGTCAAACTCCTTGGGCGTACACAGGGATGTCAAACCCTTGGACCGTTGCAGTTAAAAACATAATTCAGCTGATGCAATTCCCTATTCTGATCTCACCATCATTTTGGTTTTAAAAAATAAATCTGAAAATGTTCTATTCTATTTTCAGTGAGTAGACAGGTTGAATTGGCAATACGTTACCTCCAAAGGCTCCCAGACTAATAGAATTATATGGCAATGGTCATAATCATTTGGCACCAAACTCAACAAATACTGAAGGACTGAAACAGGAAATGACTTCTTGGGCTTTTTCAATAAGAAAAACTTCGCCGTTGCAGTGAATTCTGACCTCATCAAGCCACACCTTCACCTCAGATGTCTGTTTATTTCCTTGATCCCCAGACCCTACCCGCAAAATTGTAAAGTCTCCCTCCGAAATATCCGGAGAATATTTCTTTTCTTCCACATATGGAAGACTGAAGGGCTCTTGGTCCTGATTGGCTGGCTGGAGTTAAAAGCCCTCAGCTCATTGGATCATCCATTGACCCAATCACCAATGCCTGCATTCTCTTCAACTCCTCTGTCTCAGTGGTTCTTTTCCGACCAATCCCAGCTCTCTTCGCTGTCTGTCCTGTTCTTCTCTGCCTCGATAATTTCCCGGTAGCGCCGGCGGAAGAAACCCATCTGGGAGAGTGGGAAGGTGAAGAGTGGAGGAGAGTAGGAGAAGTGGAGATCAGATGAGGGAGATGAGGGAATGCGAGGAGAGAGAAAAAAAACACTTGCTGTTAGCTCAGGGTCAGAGAGGAAGGTGTACACACGGCCAGATGCTAAGAAGGATTTAAGGCCACTGCCCGTGCTTAGGAGGGCCTAGAGGGAAGTTTATCAACGGGTCAACTACCAGCAGGTCTTTAAAACATTCAGTAAGAACAACAAAAACCCTCCAGTTTTATCAAGCACAAACGTCTCAACACTTTTTTTAACCTAGTTTCTTTTAACCAAAACTATTTTTAAGTATTCAAAGTCCCACCATGCTCTAATTGAAGCTGTTTCTACTAGAGGGGGTTCTACTATGTCCTCTAGCTTACACGGTGGTCTACTCATCCACACCCAGAATGCTCTTCCTAACACCCATTCCCACTTTTATTTATACTCATTTGATAGAATTTTCTCAATTTTAACGATTACTTTTTTTATAAAACGTCACAGATGGGAAAACAAAGTTTCTCTAGACCCCCGATCACCTCCTGCCAAACCCCTATTTGGACAACCATGGAGAAGAGAGAGCCTAGTGCCTTCTACAAGATACATGTTTCTTTCTTCTTTCTATGGGCCTCAACACGGGGCATAAACAAAAATCTCACGTGCAATTTCAAGTATTTTTGTAATTTAGAAGATGCTTTGATACAGAGAAACTTAGTGGAGAAATATCAACTCATATACTGTAGGAACGATTTTTCGTCTTGTCAGAATTGGGATTTACGCAAGCAAACTTTCTTTTACAGAAAGCGCAAGACTAGTTGCTATCCAGTTTTTCTTGGGCTAAGAGGTTTCCTATTTTAGTATCAATCATAGAAGACACTGCCAGAGAGGGATGTTAAGAGATGGAGCTCTGTGGGATCATGTAGTGATTGGATCTCACACTGGTACCTGTTTTCCTGGGTCAGTGAAAACGAAAATTGGTGTTTGAGCTAGACACACTGACAGATGTTTGACCTGTCAAGAATAACTCCGATACACTGGTCACTAAATCGACCACGAGGTAAGAAGAACGTGGAAGAAGCAGAACAAGAACCTGGGTCATTGGAACCCAGTATATCACAGGGAGCTAAAAGCAAGAACCATTGCAATGAACTCTTGCAATGACATTGGTTGAGCTGTCTACACTGTGCATATAGTTTTTAATGTTGGTTTATGTCGTTTTTACTTTTCTTAATGGTTCAATAGATGAGTTGTGTGTCGTAAATGTAAGTAACTCTAGATAAAAACATCTGCTATCTGACTAAAATATAGATGTGGCTTTATCACTGTAGCATATTGTCATGAACGTTTTAACCATTGGTTGTAATACTGGCATTGTCAATTGCAAACGTGTCCCCAAAAATGGAGTATATCATAATCAGTATTTGCAATTATATAAACCATTTTGAATATGTCATAGCTAACTGAGGAATGATGGTGACTGCATTTATATACATACACATCCATCGCAAAATAGATTTTTACTTTTCGCAGAATTTCCAGACTGCATTTTTTAACTGCCAGTCGGTGGTCAACACACCAATGAAGTCCATATGATATTTTAATAAACATGTATCTGCCTTGAACTGTGCACTGCTTGAAGTAAGGGAAATCATATCCATGAGTAGCTATAAAGACAGGAAACTGTCAGAAAATTTCAGTTAGATAAGAATAAATACTTAAAAGTACGGTAGATAGCACTGATGAAAAGCAGATTTTAACTGATACTGTATATGATTACATAGATAAATAATGATGATAGTTTAAAGATGTAGACAGATATAAATCAATGATTCCTACATAGATACTGTAGATAGATACCCATGGTGAGCATGTCAAAACAGTGATGATGCTACTGTAGTAGGCCAGGCAGTAAGGCCAACCTCAGCAGGAAGAAGATGAAAGATAATGGTGCTTCTCTCTTGCTTGCAGGGACTCCATTTACCTCCCTTCAACCAAAGTGTTTATTGAAGCAGAGCTCTAGCCACATCCCAAATGGCACACTATTCCCTATATAGTGCACTACGTCTGACCAGAGTCCTTTAAACACAGACAGTGGTGACGTGCAGCTCTCGTATGAGAGTTTTTTTTTGGCAGGGTATAAGGACTCAGGGAAAAGGTACAGGGATGGAGAGCTGGTTGTAAACACACGCTGCATGTCCCAGGATCCAAATTCTGCGGTTTAGCTGTGGTATTCCCAGTGGGTTTAGCTGTGGTATTCCCAGTGGGTTTAGCTGTGGTATTCCCAGTGGGAACGGAGGAAGAAAGCAGTGAAGAATGGTGGTTTTGTGTTCAGAGATGCTGGGAGCCTCTGACCAGTTCGTAGGTGGGATCAGCGCTTCCCCTCCTGACAACGTTCATGTGTGTGTTATGGGTTAGGGTGTTACTTGTTCAAGATCACTGTAAATTATAGTGAGGTCTGTGTTTTGTTCTTTGTATGGTTGTTAAAAACAAGCCAGGAGCAGCTTTGTTTTGACTGAATGAATGCCTAAACCAAGCCCTGCACTGAAACGGAGCAATATCTAAAGAGGAACAAGTCTTGTTGTTGTGACTGCAAATAATAAAGTAATTGCCAGAGGCAAACCCGATGATCAATAGGTTCACAAATTGCACAATGTTGCTTGTTGTTTACAAGCTTAAGCATTGGGGCTTGACCCATGTCCCTCTGACAATATGCCAAATGTTGGTGGTGACGTTAGACATTACCATTATAAACAATTATAGATTGCTGTGGTGATGGAAGATAATTATGTAGATTACAGATAATTACAAAATGATGTGGTATAGTCTTTAATAACGCTGGCCACGATTAGTTACAAAAGTGTGATAGTTAAATTGGTGTATTGGTTAGCCTGTTGTACAGTGCAACTAGAGGACTAGGCCTAAATGTAAACCAGCGCACTAGGCCTAAATGTAAACCAGCGCACTAAGCCTAAATGTAAACCAGCGCACTAGGCCTAAATGTAAACCAGCGCACTAGGCCTAAATGTAAACCAGCGCACTAGGCCTAAATGTACACAAGCGCACTAGGCCTAAATGTAAAGTAGAGCGCTAAGCCTCAGTTTAAACTAGAACACTAGAACACTAGGCATCAATGACAAAAAAGTAAACCAGCATACTATGTAATGACTAAAATGTAAACCAGCGCACTAGGCCTAAATATAAACCAGCGCACTAGGCCTAAATGTAAACCAGCGCACTAGGCCTAAATGTAAACCAGCGCACAAGGCCTAAATGTACACAAGCGCACTAGGCCTAAATGTAAAGTAGAGCGCTAAGCCTCAGTTTAAACTAGAACACTAGAACACTAGGCATCAATGACAAAAATGTAAACCAGCATACTATGTAATGACTAAAATGTAAACCAGAGCACTAGGCCTAAATGTAAACCAGAGCACTAGGCCTCAATGTAAACCCCAGCATGGTATCCCAACCCCTGTACCTTAGAGCATTTGTTACCGAACCGCCTGGATTTGACTTCACAATAATATTTTTTTGCCACAAATAGCAAGAAGGATCAGTAATCAGTTGACTGGGCACAGCTAGTAGCGCACATCTACGTAACTACCTGAAATATCTTTCATACCACTGAAAGACAATATTTGTGTGTCCGGCTTTTAATTTCATCAGCTAGAAGAGGTGGTCATCAATCCAAAGATGCTGTTTTCAACTAATTCTTGAAATGTACAATTGTACTAGTTTTGTCTCTTTCCTCTGGTACTTACTTTCCTTAAGGAGAAAAACTGCTAGCTTGTGTGGTAATCGCTGTAAGCTATTTTAAGTTAAACACTGTATGTCACTCTGGAAAGAAGTGCTTGCTTAAAGACTAAACAAAATTCTCCCAATAATAAGAAAAGGACATGGTATGGTCCATAGAATTCACTCTACTGACAAGGACAATATGTGTTTATGTTCTATAAGCATGTTACCTTCCAGAGTAGCACAGCCAGCAGGAGAAAGATGAGTATTCCCACCAATAGGCTGATGGCAATGATCCAGCCAACCACATAGCCCCTTGGTTCCTGGCTATGGAGCGCCTCTAACACCAGCTGCAACACATTGATAAGACAGTCAAACATAGCCTTGATCAGAGTAATAGTGCCAAACGCATAGTCCCTTGGTTCCTGGCTATGGAGCGCCTCTAACACCAGCTGCAACACATTGATAAGACAGTCAAACATAGCCTTGATCAGAGTAATAGTGCCAAACGCATAGTCCCTTGGTTCCTGGCTATGGAGCGCCTCGAACACCAGCTGCAATACAATGAAAATACAGTCAAACATAGCCTTGATCAGAGTAATAGTGCCAAACGCATAGTCCCTTGGTTCCTGGCTATGGAGCGCCTCGAACACCAGCTGCAATACAATGAAAATACAGTCAAACATAGCCTTGATCAGAGTAATAGTGCCAAACGCATAGTCCCTTGGTTCCTGGCTATGGAGCCCCTCGAACACCAGCTGCAATACAATGAAAATACAGTTAAACATAGCCTCTATCTATTAGCTCACATGGAAAACCGTACATAGGTCACCAGCTGAAACACAACACGAAGACAACCTGATGCTGAATATACACTAACACTCATCTGCTATTCTCTTAATAGTTTCCGGTGTATGGCGTACAACTACATCTATCCTACTTTTTCCTGCAACAGGAAAGCTTAATCAAGCGCTGCAATAATTGTGAATGATTCCATATGGTGTCTACACATTGACCCCACATAGCATCAGCCGAAACGCAACAGTAGTACATCCAGACACAAAGCCATTCATGGCACAGATACCGCTCACATCCTCAGAGGAGAACATTTAAATTCAGATGCACAAACTGACATATTTCCTTCTAGATAAAGCATCTGATGTCAAATGTCTGTTACTTCTCAACGGGCTCATCTGATGTTCCTTTTTTGAAACATTACCGATGTTGATTGTTTCTTGGTCTGGGTTGCAAATGAACATTTACAGTAACCTTATTTTAGCCAGAGCACATACCAATGTTCAATAGTGAATTCATTGGGAACAAGATCCTGTGGGATGGTGTGCTGGCTGTGTCCGATAATGGGATGTCTTGGGGAATTATCCATGGTAGCTTTGAAAACATGTTGAATGTCTTAGAAAGATGAAAAGGTGACCCCATGGCTAACCATGCTCTGGAAAAAATTCAGAAATCACTCCAGAAGCATCAGTGTCTCTGTTTTTTATTGTTAGGTATGTGCCACGGCTTAGGCCATGACGGGGGGGTGATCAGACTGGGCTTAGGCCGTGACGGGGGGTGATTAGGGCTGGGCGATAAAACGATAACAATATGTCTCGCGATAGACGCGTAATCAATATCAATATAAAATGCGTTCGATAAAACGTTCGATAATTTCCTTTGCTTCGTCGGAAAAAAACTGCGGTTGCGAAGCAATTTCGGTTGCATAAACAAAGGCACTCTCTCTCTGGTAACCTAGCAACGTAGCAAGTGACACG